>JAQQSV010009548.1:0-13494 GCA_028646515.1 Pseudochirops corinnae
CCTTGGATATTGAATGCTGTGATGATAACATGGTTTACTAGTGACCTAGGGGTGGGGGTTTGTGTATTTTCTAATGATTGTATTTAGTGATTAGCAATACTTAGTAACTGATTGCTAAATAAATGACTGATTAAGTTAACCTAGTTGCCCCATGAGTGGAAGATTGATTTGCATTCTGAGATGATTGAATGACTAAGTAAGGAGGCAAACCTCCTTAGGGATACCAGATGATTGTTCTTTTGTTCTTTGTTCTTAATACTGTGACCACTTTGGTGAGAACTATGTGGCCATTTTAAAGATAAGCTGTTGTGAACACTATATTGTGATTTTCTGTGATAAGATGTAATGTTGTGAATACTGTATCTTGATTTGTTGTGAATGTTTTCCTTTGATTTGTTCTTGAATAGAGTGTTCACAATACTGTGTAATCAGAACCTTAAAAGCTGTTCACAGTAGCATTTTTCTGGAAAGCTGCTCATGTGTGGCATTACATAAGCCTACTGCTTTTTGCATAAGCCTTGGGTGCTATTACTTTCTCTCATGTCTTCGTCCTTATTCACTCCAACCTTCTCCTTCCTGGGCAGTTACTTCCATTGTCTTTCTTTTAAAATCCCTACTGTATTACTAATACACTTCCCCAGTAGAACGTAAATTCCTTAAGAGAAGGGTTTGGTTCATATCTTGTCCATTTCTTCCCTCCTTAGAAGCCATGGCATCATCTATTTCTTTTCATATTTCATATGGAACTAGGATTCTCATCCCACAAAAGGGGATTGAGATTTTCCCTCAGGTTTCAGAGAAGCAGGAAAGTTTACACTTTCCCCTTGTGTCAACTGATAAATCCTTTTTTTTCTTTTGCACCCTAGCATAGAGCCTTGCACAGAGAAGACACTTGGTAATTGGTTGTTTGTTTTTTTTAAAAAACTTAATAGAATTAGACCTTTCTCTTTATTTACTGAACTACCTCACTTTCACTGAAACCTATTTTTTCCCCTGTAGACTATGTATTTAGCAGTATCTTCAGTGCTGGGTATAGCTTTTCCTACCCTTTCATTTCACTCAATCCCTACTGTTATTTGCTATTGGCATACCCCTTGATACCTAATGCCATTTTCAAACCTTCGTCCTGAAATCTTCATTTAATAACTTCCCCTCTGAAGATCATGTCATCTGATTTTACCACCTTCTCTGTGAAATCTATGAAATTCCTGAGCATTCACTTCTCTTTTGGAACTGGTTTATTTTTTCTCCATTCTTTCCCTTGCCATTATTCTATTTTATTTTAATACAATCATCATTCTAATACTCCCTTATTTAAACCATTCAAATCCTATGACTTCTCCTTCTACTCTGCTTTACTATCACTTGAAATTACTCTGCCTCCAAAAACCAGAACTCTGAAATTCCCCTCCTTAACCACCTCTCTACTCCCCTAATTCCTCCTTTGACCATAGTTCTCTACCAAATCCTTCCTGCTCATCAACCTTACACTTTTAACTCTATTCAATATCAATTCTATACACATACTTCAATAATGTCCCTACCCCAGATGCTTCTTGATTTTATTCCCTTCCTATATTGTTAACTCTCAAAATTAGGTAATTTCTGCCATCCAATTTCACCTTTTACCCTTGAACTACAAAAATACTAGTGTCTACTACAACTTCCAATGAAAATATTACCAAATTTAATTTGCAGTTTTCATGCTAAACCAATCAAACTATCAAAAGGATACTCTATAGAACTCAATAAATTAAGAACAAAATTAATTTTGGAGAAGCAAAAGATCTAGAATATCAAGAAAATAATGATAAAAGGGTAAGACTGAAAAAGGAATAGTGCTTCCACACTTCAAATTACATTATAAAGTAACAGTTATCAAAACCAATAAAAAAAGAAGATGGGGCAAGAAGTGAAGGCAAGGAAGAATGATTAATAATGGTATCAAATAATCCAGTATTTAATAAACCTGAAAATGTCAAATCCCTAACAAAAAGACTCTAGTAGGTAAAAAATGCTGGGAAAACTGGAAAACAATCTGACAGAAGTTAGATTTAAACTAACATTACACCATATTCCATAATAAATTCAGGACACATGACCTTAATGTTGAAGCTCCTACCACATAAATTAGAAGAGAAACAGATCACAGACCTTTCACAGCCATAGATAAGAGCTGTATCTTTAATTAAACAAGGGATAGAGGCAATTACAAAGGATAAAAGAGATCACTTTATATGGAACTGAAAAACTTATGCACAAACAAAATGCACTTAGATTAAGAAGGGAAGGGGTTAAATGTGGAAAATCTTCACATCAAATTTCTCAGATAATGGATTGACATCCAAAATATGCAGACAACGAATAGATCTTTGACTTTATATCTTGCTGTCTGTCTGTCTGTCTCTCCCCCTGACCTTGCCCTTGCCCCATTTCTATTCCAACTCCTACCTTTGCCTCTGCCTCTCTATTCCCTACACTCACTTCTACCTTTGTCTTTCCCTTTATGTCTGTCACTGTCTCTGTCTATCTCTCACTCCCTACTCCCCAAATAAAAGTCATTCTTTGATAGGTAAGTGGTCAAAGGATATGAACAACTGATTCTCAAAAAAATGGCAAACTATTAACAAACTATGCAAGAATCTTCAAAAATCACTAATAATGAGACACAAACATCAACATAATCCTAAAGTTTCATTTCATAACCAGAAGATTTGCCAAGATGACAAAAGATGTGAATAGTCAATGCTGTATTGGAAGATCTGTGAATCCATACAATGATTTTGGAAAGTGATTTGGAATTATAAGAATAAAGTTGACTTAACATGTCCATACCCTTTGACTTAAAGATTCAACTACCAAGCTTATCCTCCAAGGAAATCACAAATAAGAAGAAAGCCTCATCCACACTGAAATAGTTATAACAATGCCTTTTATGGCAACAAAGAATTGCAAACAAAGTAGATGCCCACCAGTTGGGGGAATGATTAAACAAACTGTGGTACGTGAATGTAATGGAATATTACTATGCTATAATAATGACAAGCATAATGAATACCGAGAAGTATGGGAAAAATTCAACAATCTGATGCAGAGTGAAGTAAGCAAAGACAGTAAAACAATAGACACACTGACTACAATAACATTAATAAGAAGAACCACTATAAAATAATCAGAACTTCAAAGCAGTCCCTCCCTGCAAAACGCATTCAAATACCAATGAATCACAGTAAGTATTGCTTGAGACTTAGCTCTTGCCACTATAAGGAAAAGAAGAGCTTAGAATATGATATCCAAAAGGCAAGAGATAAAGGTTTACAACTAATGATAACCTAAATGGAACAAGTAACTATAGCCCTACATGAAAAAATAAATGGACCTTTCATGAAATAAAAGTTTCCATCATTTCTGATGAAGAGATTAGAACCGAGTATATGTTTGGAATGAAAATTATGGAATCAAGAGAAACATAAAATGGTACACATGTTTTTTTGTAATTGAAAGGAGATATGTATGGATGAAAAATTCCGTAATAATAGAAGGATGAGAAACAAAGGTGAATGATTATTTTTTTCTTCTTCTCGGACTTTCTATAGTTCAGATAATATGAACAACGCAATTTAATTCTTCATCATATATTTTCTTTTCTTGTATTGTTCACTACTTCTTTCACATCTGTGACGATACTGGGATTTGAAGATCTTCCACGCCCCTCGAACCTGCTGATGTAGCAGGAAGGGGTGGAACAAGAGAATGCCGGAACCAAGCTAGTCTCCATGCGGTGCTGACTGGAAGCGGCAGAGGCAGTGACTGCATGCAACTGCAAACTCTTTTTTCTTTGAGAGGGCCAGAATCTCTGCTAAGGACTCCTGCTGAGGACTGCCAGGGACGGGAACTGCTAGGGCCGGAGCTGCTGGGAGCAAGCTGCCTGGATGCTGAGCAGTTGTCGTGAATGAGGAGAGGAGGATCTTTGCCTGAGATAGCCCGTCCTGTTTTGAAGGCTTGAAAATGTGGGTATTTACTACTTTAACTACATGTGCCAACTTCATAACTACTGTGTTGGCTTTGACTTTCTGGTTTTGGGACTCAGTTTTCTGGTATTTAAATGAATGCTCTAGCTATATTTCTTATGTAGAAAGCCTGTTACATTTTGTGATTAATAACCATATCTACATATTTATAGTTACTGTAGGCATTGTGAATACTGCATTGCTGATACAACATCTTGGCTCCTCAGTGAAACTGTAATTACCTCAAAGAAAGGGATACATGAAGCCTTACATGAACATAACTCCTTCTTCCCCCTAAAGGAGAAAGTAATCTTTCCTCTAAATTTTTATGGCACACTCTTCTGGAACTTCTTCAAAACTATCCCCATCTCTCTTATATAATAATTATATTATATAACAGATATATTGGTTCCCAAACTAGGATCTAAGAATGTTACTAGGGGACCTTGGAAATGATGGTCTCTAGGCCATGGCAGGGAGAACAAAAAGTCTAGGACACGTGGGTCCATGATTCACGGCATCACCTGGATCATCTCAATTATTATGGTCAAATAGAGCTCAGAGCCCCATAGGTGTTTTTGAATTTTTCTTGGTTTTCCTACCCTTTAGGTCACAGGAAAGGAATAACTTGCAATAACTTGGAAATCATAAGTTTTTCTGTCTAGAATGTTCCAAAGATATAGGAGTTTCCAGAGAGAGGACAAGACATCAACATGAGGGTAACAGGTGAGAAGAGAAAATTTGACTCAAGGAGTAAATAACCTTTTGACCAGAGAAATATTAGGCCAGAAAAACCCCAAGTTTTTCCAGACCACAATATCATGTTTGTATCCCTTGTCCCTAGCAGTTTCCTGTACACAGAATGTGGTTAATATGTTTGTTAAATTGAATCAAATTCTGGTTATGCTTCCTTTATAGTATATTATTTTATTCTGAGTCTACAGTAGATGATCACTTTGGTTCTTATATTTGTATAGTTTCTTATTTCTCTTTCAGTGTCTTACTGTATAAATTTCCTTGTAAACTCTCATCTGGTTCACTCCAGAGACTTCTCCGTGGTCCTGAAGGAAAGTTGAAGGAAGGTCAATTCTCACTGAGGGAGGAAGGGTGCCTGGGGGAGTCTGTACCATCTAGGGAGGGAGCTGTCTCTCACCTGACCCTGAGGACACAGGGGAGGGATTCACTGCTAGGGATAAACACCCTGGTATTTCCGGAAAAGGATGAATTCAAGGTTGGTCCCCATGTTGGCCAGCTCCCACACCTGCTACCTCATTTTGTTTTTTTGAGACTGGGACAAGGTAGGCTTGGATTTCTAGCTCCCAGTCATCTCAGGCTAACTCTACAACTGGGAGTGAGTCTTCTTCCATGCTACTCCTGTGGCCACTGAGGACATTGAGAAAATGCAATTAAGTCACTCTACAGTCTGACAAGGAAGGTCTTCCTCTGGTAGAGAGGTAAGGGTTTAAGCAAAGCCTGGGCTATACTCCTCCCCAAACCTAGTAAGATCTAAGTGGGTGCTCAGTAAAATGGAGGACACATAGATTCCTTTTTCTAGTCCTCATTTTCATCCAGCTGGGCAGACCTCAATAATTTTTCCCTTGGCCTCAGTTTATCCTGCCTGTGTCAGGAGGATAATTGATGTCTGATATTTGGAGGTCGCTAAGATGGCTCAGATCTCCTTCAAAATATAATCCTTCAGGAAGATCCCAGGTCAGGAGGGCCCTTCTGAATCCTCAAGGCAGGATTTAGTCTTCAGTGCCTCATTTTCCCCTCATGTAAAGAAACGATCTGCCTTATATCATTGTGATGAGGCTTTAATTAGATTTTATTATGTATATATGTATATGTATGTACACACTCATTCACACACACGTAGTGCTTTATAAGTGGTAGAGCATTATAAAAATGCCAATTGTCATCATCATCTTTATTATTTTGATTGGATTTGTGATTTCACTGGCATAAGGAACTTCTGGAGTGGAAACTCCTTTTACCAATGCAAATCAGCAACTGCTCTACAACGTAATTTTATAGCCTGGACTACTGAGAGGGCAAGTACCTTGCTGAAGGTCACGAAAACATATTATCAGGAGTGGAACTTATATATAGGTCTCCTTTATTTGGAGGCTAGATCTTTATCCGCTATGTTTATTATACTTCCTCTAATTATTATTTGGATCTCTAGTGATGTCAGGGAAAGGGAATCAATTTGTGGGATGGGTGTGGCTAACAGTGAGAGCTTCTATAGCTTATAATTTGGGTGGAAGAATGAGAGACGGGGTGATTAATTGACTAAAAGATTTGATTACTGGTGAGAGGCAGAACGCCTGTAGGCAATAGAAATCTTAGCAAATTGAAGAAAGCTGAATTATCTATACTTCCTCTCATCTCTCATCTCTCTCTCTCTCTCTCTCTCTCTCTCTCTCTCTCTCTCTCTCTCACACACACACACACACACACACACACACACACACTCTCTCTCTCTCTCTCTCTCTCTCTCTCTCTCTCTCTCTCTTTCTCTTTCTCTCTCTTTGGTTTTGGTTTTATACCTAGCAGGGTTCCATCAGGGAGATCTGGAGGGAGTGATTGAAAAGCAAGCATTCATGTTTTTTCTCCTGCTATTTGTCCTGCCCTTTTCATTAAGTATATAAGGTTGTCAAATATCTATATCTATAGATCTATAGATCATAGAATATTCCAGATAAAAATGAACCTTAGAAATCAACTAATTCAACTCCTTAATTTTGTAAATGAGGAAACTCAGGCCCAGGAAGTAACTTGGTCACAGGCACATAGTGAATTAACAGAAGTGCCAAGACTACAATTATGATCACTTATCTCTCAGTCTATGTTGCTTTCCATTATGCTCCCAAACCTTATGCCCAAGTACTTATAGTAGAGATACTATTAAAAGAAGCTTGTGAATGACATTTAATATCATCATTTATTAAGTATTTACTCCATACAGGGCAATTCCCATGGCATTGATTAGGAGACATAAAAATAAATAAAACATAATGCTTGTTCTCAAGGAATTTACAATCTAGTTGGGGAGAAGAAATACATGGGCACATACATATACAGATATAACACAAGACAGTACAGGTTTCTACTTCCTTCTTTCAATGATTTATAGAATGGTGGAACAGAGCTGAGACTTGATGGGAAGATATTTGTTTCATCTGATTGATAGTGATGCTGGGAGGATCAGTGGGGTGATCTTTAAATAATAGGGGCTATAGAAGGTACCTGGCACACTAATTTGTTTGTACATGATAGTCTGAAGTACTTATTTGTTGAACTGGCAAATTATTGAAACAGCGTTATATGTTGTAGGTAGAGAAAATGTTTGTGCTATGAATTGGTGGATATGGTTTATAATCCTGGATCTATCACTAACAGTATAATCTTGAGAAAATTATTTATCCTCCTTCTGAATTAGTTGTGCTTCCTCTTTTTGCTTTCTCTCTCCTCTCTCTGGGGTCACATAGCTAGTATGTGTTCAGAGGACTATCTTGAATCTCCCTGATTCTAAAACCATGCCTCTATCCACTATGTCATGGGGTTTTGAAGATTACTTTCTCATTATTATAGTAGGAATAATACCAACTTTGCCAATTTCACTGGGTAGTTGTAAACATAAAATGAGATAATGTATCTGAAAGTGCTATCAAAATATAAAGAGTTATGCAAAAATAATCTATCACAATCTAGCAAACCTTTCTTAATCACCCACCATAAACATGGAACTCTTCTAAGCACAAGAGACAGAAAGTTGACAGTCACTGCCTTCAATGATTTTATAGTGTATTAGCTGTGAAGAATATGTCATACTCAAATAAGTATGATACAAGATAGGGCAACAACATAGGCAAAGAGAGTCATGAAAGTGTGATGAAAAATTTTAAATTTAAAAATAAAAAATTTATGAAAAATTTGTTGTGCCTGGAGGGCTGGTAGAGATCACTTTCACCAGAAGAGATCATTGAAATTCTTGAAGAATAAAACCAGGAAAGAGGATCAATTTGTGGGGTTGGTATGGCTTATAGCTTCTAATCCATAAGATTTGAGGAGAAAGATAAGAGAGAGACAAAGACACAGAGACAGAGAGAGACAGAGAATAACTGATAGAAAGATTGATTATTAGGAAGAGGTAGACAATAAAAATCTCAACAAAATAGGAATGTTGCTGTATTCCCTTATTTCACAAGGGGATATCAGGGTAGCAGTAGAATGAGTGGTCAGGGAGTTGAGGAATACCCTATAGGATATATTTCTACAATGAAATACAAAAGACAAGAACAATAGCCTGGCATCTTAGCTCTATTCCAAACCTAATTTAAAGGCAGGGGCATGGTTTGGTAGGGCTGATTCTCCTATCAGACAGGATAGAGTAAAAAGACTGGGATCCTAAAGAAATCCCTTAGGGCAGGAATCATGTCTGTTATTTTTTCAGCATTTTTCACAAAATTTAGCATAATGCTGGGTACATGGTAAGTGCTTAATCAATACTTGTTGATCAATAGCATAACTCATTCAATCAGCCCTACCAAACCATTCCATCAAAATGACTGTCCTGATCTGAACAGAGTTTGTATTAGGGAATGATGGAAAATAAAGTTGAAGAGCTAGGATGATTCGATTATGCATAGTGTATTTTTCTTTTCTTTAGGATCCCAGTCTTTTTACTCTAGACATGATGGGAATACTCTTGCCCCTCTCAACAAATCACCCCCTTTCTCACATCCTCCAGACTGCTCTGTTAATTGCACTTTTCCAAGAAAATACACTAATCCCTGAGCATTGAGTGGATAAGAACTGGCTAGCACACCAACAATGATCATAACACAGTTATAATGTTTATTCTTACCCAAAACATTCTATCAAAACTTTCTAAAACTGAATGAGTTATGCTATCGATCAACAAGTATTGATTAAGCACTTACCATGTACCCAGCATTATGCTAAATTTTGTGAAAAATGCTGAAAAAATAACAGACATGATTCCTGCCCTAAGGGATCTTGCAATCTATTAATGCAGACAGTACATACCAGAGACAGTGGACTAGCTAGTAAAGACAGAAGGTGGAGATGGGGGCCTACAAGCATTCCAAGAGGGAAGAACAAGAATAGCAAAAGCATAAAACTGCAAACAAATGTTTGTTGCAGAGACTATCAAAATGACTGTCCTGATCTGAACAGAGTTTGTGTTAGGGAATGATGGAAAATAAAGTTGAAGAGCTAGGATGACTCGATTATGAAGACTTAAAAAGCAGGGAAAGGACTATGGATTTTGTTTTTGTACATTCTTGAACAGGAAACTAAGGATGCAAATGACGTTTTAGGAAGATAAGAGTGACTGCCGAACGTAGGATGGATTTGGCGGGGTCAGGAAATGAGTGGGGCACTGTATATATGCACACATGAATTGGTGTTGAAACAAAAGTAGAAGAGAAAGCTCTGAAGGGACTTCGTAATAATTTAGACAATGCTTTAAGATTCACTATCATCTCATTTGAACCTCAATGACCCTGTAAGGTAGGCACTAAAGGTATTACTCCTATTCACAAATGAGAAACCTGAAATCACTTCAGGGAGGTGAGATGATTTGCCAGGGTCACCCATGGCACAGGTGGGATTTAGTTCAGCACTCTAATCACTGTGCCATATGGTATAAGCTTCTAGTAACTATGTCAGCAAGCAATTGTTGATAAAATTGGGGCAATAGCTAGGAAATTTTAAAAAAGTAAATGAATCATAGGAAGGCTGCACACTGAAAGTATTATACTGGAAGTCTTGGATAAAGATGTTCAAAGACTACAGATTTGGGAGGAAATAGTTATGTGACCAACAGATCTAATCAGAAAGGTTATTGTGTGGAAACTTAGAACAATCGCCCAACTGATAGAATCAGAAAAGCTCATAGAGAGTTTGGTACAAACTGGAAACTAGGATAGTCAGAACAGAATTCCTTTGCAAAAGAATGTAAAACCAGCAAAAAAAGAATCAGGAAATTTAAAAAAAAAATCTGTGCACAGGAATGAGAAGACAATAACAAAAGCATTGAAAATTTTTTCATCTCAGCTGTTCACAAGAAATACGTTGCATAAATCCCAAGTCAAAATTATCTTTCCTGAAAAATTACCTGCTAAGGAAAGAATAGTGTTTATTATATTTAAGAGGGTAAAGAAAAAAGACACCAGAGTACTTCAGACTGCCAAAATATAATAGTTCTTTATAAAGTCCTTTACATTTTCCAGAGCACTTTACTGAAAACAACCTCATAAGGCAGATAGTGCATATATAATTGTTCCCATTTTACAGGTGAGTGAACTGAGGAACAAAGTAAAGTTAATTGTGTGACCATAGTCACACAGCTAGAGCCAGAATTCAAACCCAGGTCTCCTAGTTCTAAGCCAGTATCTTCACCATTGGGGCAGCCAGGTGGTACAGTGGATAGGGCACCAGGCCTGGAGTCAGGAAGACTTGACTTCAAATCTGACCTCAGATATTTACTAGCTATGTGACCCTGGGGAAGTAACTTAACCCTGTTTGCCTCAGTTTCCTCATCTGTAAAATGATCTGGAGAAGAAAATGGCAAACCACTCCCGTATCTTTGCCAAGAAAATCTCAAATGGAGTTGAACATGATTGAAACTATTGAACAGCAACAAAACCTTTACTATCGTACTAGAAGTATATGCTAACCCATTAGTTTTAATTATATTAGGATACTCTCCTTCCAGTGACCAAAATATTTATATCCACTTTTCAGGGCGCCCTCTTCCTTGAGTTCAAGATGACGTTTCATAACATTCAATTTATAATCGGAAGGTTATTTGCTACATTTGGTGTCAGAGCAAAGGGAATGTGCTGAGTTTTTTTTAAAACTACCTTTGCATCTCAGACATACAGGCTGAAATGGTCAACAATGCCCCACTAAAAAGCACACTTTTCTAGTTATTGAAACATTCATGTCTCCCAGTTATAGACTTACATGCAAGAAAAATGCTGGCTAAGCCCTGACAACATCTTTGCCATCTAATTTTCTTTAAATACTCCTTATGAGTCACCCAAAGCTCCTGTCACTAAAACATTTCCTTATGCAGAAAGGGTCTATAGTGTGTTAGATGGCAATTTGTTTGTATGAGCTGCATTTTTAGATAAGATTAGGTGACACTCTAGTCTCATCTGCAATATTTACAAATCACCTCATGGGAGGAATTATTTTCTGCCAAGATTTCCACAGGTGGCTAATGTCACTTGTTTTATGTAGATCCTTGTTAGCTTCCATTTCTGGGGGATACTTCATGACCTT
Source organism: Pseudochirops corinnae (assembly GCA_028646515.1). Lineage (NCBI taxonomy): Eukaryota > Metazoa > Chordata > Mammalia > Diprotodontia > Pseudocheiridae > Pseudochirops > Pseudochirops corinnae. The sequence continues at coordinate 11,328 of JAQQSV010009548.1, forward strand.
TTCCCTAAATTCTTAGGAGGTTCTTTATTTGAGTCTAGGTCAAAGATTTAGTGCTGAAAAGGACCTTAGAGGTTATCTAGTCCAAATACCTCATTTTAAAGATGATAAAACAGCAGTCTAAAGATGTTGAGTAACTTGACCCAAATCACACAGGTAACACCAGGACCTCTGACTCCAAATCCAGCACCCTTTCCATTTTATTTTAAATTTAATTAAACACACACACACACACAAAGACACACACACACATGCAGAAGTCACCAAGTTGATATAGATTTAATACAATCTAATAATTAATGTAAGGGGCTACATTAGGAAGGGCAAAAAGCCATGATAAAGTCTCTGGAGTCTCTTCACCCAATAGACTAATTAGATATACCTAAACCAGCGACCCATAAGCAACTCAATTCAATTCAGGAAGTAATTTGTAAGTACCTGCTATATTCAGGACACTGTTCTAGGCACTGGAGATACTCAAAAGTACTTGAACAGGTAATTAAATAGAAAACATGCACGAAGTACTGATGTTCAGTGATCAGAAGGAGCTCACGAGCTAACTTGGATGAAAGCAGTTGCATTGCCATTGTCATTTCCATCCATAAGGAGATCCTAGAAACTAAAATCAGTGAATTTAATTTCCATATTACGCAAACTAGTGGGATCTTTAGTAAGTAACGAGATAACTGTTCACAAAAGTGAGTAATTTTTTTTTCCAGGGGCACCATCGTTTTCTTCATCTGTGCTTAAAGCTTTGTTATTGCCTTGACTCACTCTATTCTCTGATGCCTTAGCTCTCATGGTCAATCAGGTGTCCAGTTCTATTTATTCTGACTCCACAGTATCTATCCTAGTAACTATCCCATTTCTCTATTCCATGAGGACAGAGACTGCTTTACCTAAACTTGACATCATTCCCCAGCCCCAAGTTTGCAATGACCTGCACAGTAGATCCTAAATGTTTGTTGAATTGAAGTATAATTTATTGAGGCAAAGGCAACACAATTTCTGTAAGGGAATATTATGCCCCACCAATCTCTGAGACTTTTTTAGTTGAGTATGAACCTGAGGAAAAAGGGACATTGTCATTATTATTTGTATAGAGTTTCAAAAATCACGTCTTTAAAATTTTTTAAAATATTACTAATGTCTTTTGTTTTTATATCACTTACATTTCTCATTGTGTTCCTCTCGAGGAGCCATTCCTTATTAAAATAATGATAATAATAATAATAATAATAAAAGAGGAAAACAACAGTTCATCGAAACTAATCAACACTGAAAACATCTGACATCATAGGAAGAAAGACAGGAAGGAGAGAAGGAGGTAAAAAGGAAAAGAAGAAAATCAGCTTTTATTAAGCACCTACTATGAGTTGGCACTTTGTTAAGAACTTTACAAATACCATCTCATTTAATCCTAACAAACTTGGCAGGTAGGTGCTATTACTATCCTTCTTTTGCTAATTTTATAAAAATAACAACTGAGGCAGACAAAAGTTAAATGCCACTTTCAGAAGGGCTGAATTGATTCCCTCAGGAGTTAGTGCTCCATCTCATAACTGTGAATATCTTGTGTTTACTTACTTGTGAATATTTTGTATCTCTTCCCTCCCCTTTCCACTCTAGCAGGTTTTCTGAGTCTTAAGGGAAAAGGAATGTTGCAGTCTTTTTTTTTTTGTGCAGATGACAACATTACAGATCCTCTTTTATTAATAATTTTTTTGTTTTTACGTCACCTTCATTTCCCATTACATCCCTCCCTTCAAAGGGCCATGAAACCAGGATCAAGAATTTAAAAAGAAAAGGAAAAACAGTTCTGGAGACAAATCTACACTGTCTGTCTCCATAATGTTGCACACCAGCAGCTGTCCATTAGGCAGCACACTTAACAGAGTGCTTGACTGAGTCAAAAAGTACTGGGTTCAAATTCTGCCTCAGACACTTGCTAGCTGTGTGACCTGGGACAGGTCATTTAACCTCTCGGGGACTCAGTTTCTTCACCTGTAAAATGAAGTAGTTGGCCTTGACATCTTGTAAGGTCCCTTCCAGTGCTCTGTCCATGATGCTGCAATAGTCTCCCACCCCTTATGATTTCTTTTCCGTGTTTATCTTCTCATGCTTCTTGTGTTGGAGTGTCAAACTTTCTTTTCAGTTCTGGTTTTTTCAG
>JAQQSV010009549.1:0-13494 GCA_028646515.1 Pseudochirops corinnae
TGGCCCACAGAGTAACTAAACAAAATGTTTAGAATGAAGTCATAATTCTAATCTAAATACAGTTATAAAATGAAAACCAAAGATTCTAAACATAATTTAACACCCATAAAAAGTTGTGTTCATCTGGGTATACCTTGTTCTTGAACCCCTCGTACTATTACAAGAATCAAGACTACAAAAAACTCATTTTAAACAGTTAAAGTACTTTAGAAAAAAAATTCAAAACAAATGAAATGTCACTCAACAGGTTAGTTTACATATCCAAAAAAATAGAGATTAGAAACTCTAAAAGACAGGAAATAGTAATAATCTGAGCTAAAGTTAATGATTTAGAAGACTCTAGAACAGATCAGTGTTTACACATTTCCTGGGACAGAAACTGTTTATATTCAATACATGCGCTTGGACACATGTATATTTTTTTCCCCATTCACATAAATTTTCAAGTGAACCTTTTGAAGATTAGAACAATGGTTAAGAGACTCCAATGATAGAGTATGCTCAAAATACAAAGAAGAAAAGCAAAAGAATGAAGAATATGAAGGCATACCTTTCTACATCACATGTATTACATAAAATTTCAACAGACAAAATTATGAGGTTTTAAAAAATAAGAACATTGGCTATTCAATATTCTATACACACATATATATTTATATATATTTTGATTATAAGAATAAAGGAGATCCTGAACAAAACTGAATATTGGAGATTCTTCCAAAGGAATAATCTTAACAAGATCTTGTATTATGATCACAGAGGTTCACCTTTGTCTACAAGGTCAACCTCATCAGGGAAATCTGCTCAAGGAAAACAGTCGGGAAAGTGAAGAAATGTGAAGTATATTAAATTAGTTCAAGATCAAAGTTTCATTTTAAGTCTTTGTGGCTTATGTGGGTGAGGAAAATACACATGCATGTACATGTATATTTATGTACATGCATGTGTATTTTCCTCACTTATATAATTTTTAGGTGACCCATTCTGAAGCTCGGAAAAATGGTTAGACACTCCTATGGAAAAATATCCTCATGGCACAGAGAAAAGCAGAAGGAAGACTATGAAAGTATACCCAAACACATTATGCCAATGAGGACCTATACAAAATTATGAGATGTTTTTTCAACAAATGTTTCATAAACCATATGAATCAGGAAAGAAATACTGATTATCCCCGTCATTCAATATTGGATGATACACAGTTCTGTATGTTAATTTCTTGTATGCTTGGAAACAAAAATCGGACAAAAACGCATTTTTAAAAAAACCAAATAATTTAGTTCTCCTGTAAGAATTTCCTTTTAGAACATAAGATGTAACTAAAGAGCTTTTACTTTTTAAACATGTATTTTATCATTAAACTAACAATTTGAAAGTGAAATAGTCTTGCTTTAGAACCCCAAAGCTTATTCCATTCATATTAACAATATAAACAAATTGTTTCAAGTCATGTTACAACAGTACCATCTTCTAATCAGCTACAACTCACGACACAAAATGAATGCTTCCACCTTTAACTGCATCACATATCGGAAAGAAAACAGGATAATGATGATTTAAATACAAATAAACATACTAGATTTTTGTGAAGACATCTAATAGCAATTATAAAGTTTAAATCTTCCTCAGAGAGAAGACTAATTTGAAATTCATATTTTGACTTTATTTGGGATGAAAAAATTTGCAAATAGACTGAGGACATTTTCATTTTTCAAAAGGACATATTCTATAATTCAAGAAGTGTCAGGTAAAGGAAGATTGTGATGAAAATATGTATATCTAAATTTTCTTTCTTAAATGAAAGATGATCTAAATTTAAAAATGTTACATTCAAACATCTTAAATCATATGCAAAGTACATACCCTTTACTTCAAGTAATAAGTAAAATTTCCAGTCTTTGAAACTTAGCCATAAGTTCTATGGATCATTCACGGAACTTAAGTTGAAAAGGTCATTTCCAAGAAATTAACAGTTTGAAAATTCATACACAGTGCTACAGTAGGCAGTAAGGCGCTCAACAAAATAACATTAATATTTATTATTTTACTATCTGACAGCACTTTCATAAGTATAATTATACTGGGCGGGGAAGGTTTTGTGGCTAACATGCTATGACCTGTGTGACACTAATACCCTACAAGAAGGAACTGAAATGTTTTCAAAGGATGTGATGGTCATTTTAGAGACTTAAACAGAACCAGTAACACAAGAGTAGATTTGTCTATGGAAATAAATACAGCAAAGTCTGACAACTGGTAAACAAAGGTCCCTATAGCAACCAGAGGGTTGAAACGAACCGAGGACACAAAAGAGATCAAACTCTTGATTCTGATATTACACCCTCGATTCATATTTTAAGAAGTCCATAAGAGATAATGAGTTTCTCAATCCGAAATTCCGTGTTTCACTCCCCCTCCCTCCACGCCGTCTACCCCCAAAGCTCTTTCTCCCTCCTTCTCTCCCTGCTAGCCAAACAAATTAGCATTTGTACTAAGGTACCTCCTCTGTCACCCCGCAGCTTCTTCCCAAACACACGCCCACGTACAGAGAAACTGGCCTAGGCTGCACCGAATCTACAGAAAAGGGGGTTCGACCCGCGTGGGGAGGAGCCTGCCTGACCCGCAGCATCGCTGCTTCTCGGGCCCAGGAAGCGACAGCGGGCACCCCCGCAGCGTTCCGAGGGGTCCGACCCACGGACTGCGGGGCGGCTGTCCAGAGGAGCCTGCCTTTGCCCACTCGGGCTGGGATGAGTCAGGAAGTCTTCCTCTCTGACAAGTGCCCCGCTCGGTCAGTAATTAGGCGCCTCGGGAGGGGGAGCGTGCCCCCCCCCATTCCCTCCGACCTCTCCGGCTCGGGGTCCTCTCCTGAGGCAGGGGCTCGAGCTGGCTGCCCGCCTCCGGGACGGCGGGGCGCGGCGAGAGATGCGGGGCTGGGCGCAACCGGGCAACAGGTCAGCCCGAGCCGATAGTGGGTGCCCCACGGCCAGGCAGGTCACGGCGCCCCGGGGGGTGGGGAGGCGACGAAGGGTCCCGCGAGGGGGGCGTGGCCCCGGCCGCCCTGACACTCCCTGCCCCCCTCCGCACACCTGCACGGCGGAGGCGGCTGCGGCCACCACGGAGGAGGAGGAGAAGCGTCCAGGTCACTCCAGAGACAAAGCTCCGGCGGGGGGAGGGGGCCCGGCAGTCACGGCGTCTGGGGGTCCCCGGAAGGGGGCACCGAAGAGGGGGCCCGGCCCGCCCCGCCCCCCCCCGCCCCCTCCCTCGTTCCCTCCTCAACGCTGCTTCTCCGCGCCGAGGCCGCGCCTGGGCCCCGCATATAAACAGCCGGTGGCGGCGGGGAAGGCGGCGTCTCCCCCCGGGAGAAGGGGCTGACGGGTCGCCGCCGCCATTCCCTCGGAGCGGCCCGCTCCCACTGCCACAGGCGGCTCGGCGGACACTAACCTGTGCGGCCGCAGCCGCCGCCTCAGAGAATGGACCCACGACGCCGGCCCGAGAGCGGCCGCCGCTTCTGCCGCTCTCCGCCGCCGCCTCCCGGGGTAGCGCTCCCCGACCGTCGCCGGCGCGATCTCTCATTCAGCTCCAGCCGCCGCCGCCGCTCGGGGGAGGGGAGTGTGCAGGATCCACCCCGGACGCTCTGGGGGGTGGGGGGAGGAGGAGGGGGGAGGGTGCGCGCGAGCGACCAAAGGAACGAGTGTGCAAGCGTGGGAGCGCGCGATGGGGGGCAGGAGGCGGAGGGAGGAGGCCGGGGCAGGCGGGGGCGCGCCCCGGGGCACGTGCGCGCGCGCGCTGACACCAACTGAGCCCTCTCTGCCTTGCGAAGAGGGGAGTGCGGCCCGGCAGAGGCGGCGGCTCCCTCGTGCCTCCCCCACCGACCCAGCACGCCTGCGAGCCTCTTGCAGACGAGTCCAACGGCAGGCGGGGTGGCTGTTGTGCGTGGCTCGAGGCGGGAGCAGCCACAACTACCTGCAAAGTCTTACCCTACCCCAATAAAAGAGCAGAGCTGGGGTCCACTGCTCACCCAGGATGAGGAAACACTGAGGTTCCAAGGTGGGCGCTGCCGAGGCGAGAGATTGAGCCGGAGCGGTATTGCCACCCTCCCTTGCAGTCGAGGCAGGAGGAATCCCACCCCAAGATTCAGCCCTCCCCTGGGACCCGTGCAAAACACGTCCCGTCCTAGCGCGGGTTTTAGGAACTACCCAGTTCAAGCTTAGGGGCTCCCCACGGCTGCTTCAGAAGCCCTATTCATCAGTGATGCATCGGACTGCACTTATGACTTCGGGGTGGAGGGGGCGGTAATGGGAGGGGACAAATGGGGGAATTAAGAGCCAGGCCTACTTGGGCACTCTGCGAGATAACTCTCTTTAATGAGTATGTGAGAAAGAAATGTGGTCTCCCCCTCTTCTGGGGGTCTGGGTATAATGATTTCCAGGTGAATAAGATTTACGCATCATTGTGGGAGCGTGTCCCTGAATATAGGGGTAATAAAATAGCATTGGTTAATGGGCTTTTCCCCAGAACTGAAGAGAAAATGAAGTTGGCCTAAAATGTGGAAGGGTGTGATTTTTAAAAGTTGCAGTTTGTGGAGGGCCCTGATTAAAATCAGCCCCACGTTAATGCAATGTGGTGGTAAAGAGGATGTGTTATAAAAGGGCTACCGTATATTTGCTATAATTTAGAACATTTGGACGGAGCCACACGTTTTTCTTCCGTGCCGTACACCTACCGTAAAACATCGAAGGAATTCAGTGTGCCCTCACTGTGGATAAAAATAGAAATTGACCAGCACTGGAGCTTTCACTTATTCTTTGTAGCTTCATAATAGACATTAAATAGAAGCAGACTAGCTTGTATTTTTCACAGTACCTGCCTAGTACCATAATACTACATTCTAACAGGCAAAGCAGGGATGTCCTTCATCCCAGCATCTAAATGATGGATGCTTCTGCCGAGGCTCCCAAGAAAAAGTCAAGCAACCGAGGACACGCCTGGAAGTGGGAAAGCAAAGACAGTTAAGGACGAAAAAGGCCTTCAAAGGAATTTATGGAAAAGGTGTAGAAAACAAAGAGCAGGAGACAAAAGTCAGACAAAAAGGTATAAAGAAAACATGAAAGAAAAAATGACATAAAGGTATAAGGAAAAATATGTAGGGTACCATGTACACATAAGTGCAAATTGCTTCAAAGAAAAAAATAACTTGCAGCTTAAATGAGCACTTTAGAAAAAAGAAAACCCCCTCATAGTTATGAGTTTGAAGACACTGAGTAGTCTTCTGTTTATGTTAGCACAGGATTAAGAAAAAGGTGGCTGGCTTTGCACCAACCACAATACACATCTAATTATTACAAATAGTTAACTTATTGATTAGGCAGTAAGAAAACTAGGAAAAAATTGTTAATGCTGATGTGTAAATACTCATAACTAACTTAAACTTGAATTTCATAGAGGTATAAATGGTCCTGTGTCACTACATCCACCAATAATTTTCAGAGTTTAGGATAAGGCCAGTGAAGTTTCAGATGGGCTTGGATGAAAGGCTTTGTGGTTCAGGGAGCTAAGGAAGCAGTGGTTTAGAATGGCAGGGCTGTCTATTCATTCTTAACTCTTGCTGATTATCTGAATCTGGGTGAGTCATTCAAATTCTTTGTTTCTCAATGAGATAAGCTATAAAATGAGATCAGTTCTGTTAACCTGCATAGTAAGCAATCAGTAAATATTTTTTGAATTGAATCTACAATTTGGTAAAGTAAACAATATATAAAATGATTATTTAAAAAGTTCTTATTTAATTTCTCTTCCTGATTTTAATCTGTTCATGGGACAATTACCTTACTATTTAGTTTCCTTGGAACATTTCTATTCCTTTTAATCCATTGACTGGCAAATGTTAAATAATGACTATTTACATTTAAAGAAAAACTTTTAAGTGTGCCTACAATTTTTAAAATTACAGCATTTCTTCTTTTTAAACTCTGTAGGTGGCATTATATATTCCATTTCCTTATGTCATCATGCAAAAAAGTAAGTATACAAAGTCCTAATATAAAATACAAATGCCTTTCCAAAAAGTAAAAATCGATAGGAATGCAATACAACTAAAAGTAGTTCCAGGGTCATCATCATATTTCTAAAGAAGCATTATGTAATGATTCTGTTACTGTCATTCAAAATTATTTCAGCTTGTAAACCAAGGAACTCAGTTAGATATGGAACAGATAATTGTGGAGATAAGAGACCACAACTAACAAAAAGAAAACAAATTGACCAGAATTGAGTCTACTAGTTAATTTCTGTAGCTCCATACACTAAATAGAAGAATTGCTCAGTTTCATTTCAATGTAGTACTTAGAGGAAACTAGAAAATTAAGAAAGCTTATTACTATAGTAATAGATCCTTGCAAACAGTGGAATTAGACATAACAATTACTTATTCAGTAAGTTTTAACAATATTTTTTTTCACTTGAGTAGCATTAAAATCAGTTAAAATAATGTGTCATTTATCTGATATTATCAAGAACTATGGTGGACCATTTAATTTTCCAAGTACATGGTCACTTGAAAGTGTCAAAAAAATTAACTTTTGATGGAAATCTATCTAAAATATTACATATTTTCCTACTTCCTTGGAAAGAGCATTCCAAAACAATTTAATCTTTTCTTGAGGACTAATTATTCAAGTCAGCAAAATTATGCATCCAATGTATTCAAGGTTCAATGCTAGACCTTAGGAATATAAAAAAATGAAAATAATCTGTGCCCTCACTTTGTATCCTACTGGGCAGAAACAACATGTACTGGAATAAATTAAGTACAAGAACAGCCAAAAAAAAGGGGGAAAAAACCACGATTGGGGAAATGAGGGAGGTAAGGGCCCTTTAATGGAGACTTGAAGAGTAGACTGATTCTAAGAGGCAGAAATGAGAAAGGAAGACATTTCCAAGCTCCTTGGAAGAAACTCCTTGTACAAATGCATATAAACAGAAGATGAGGTGCCGAGTTAGGGAAATGTCTACTAGTCCAATTTGGTTAAAATGTAGACTTTATGTAGGAGTTTGGTATGAAAACAATCTGAAAGGTTACCTTTTAGGTTTATCTCTAATTTGTGTCAGAGACAGATCATGGAGGGCCCTAAATACCTAGGTGAAGAGTTTGTTTTCCATCCTAGAGGCAGTGGAGTACCCTGTGAGGGCTTTTAAGCAAAGGTAAGATGTGGTCAAAGTTTTGCTTTAGGAAGATCATTTGGCTTCAATTTGGAAGATGGATGTCAGAGAAAAGAAACTGGAAGGAAGGAATCCAATTTGGAGGCTATTGTAACAATGAAGGTAAAAAAAAAAATGAAGGCCTAAAGCTGTGGCTGTTGTGGGAAACAGACAGATGTGAGAGGTGCTATGGAGGCAGAATTGATGACTTGTCAGCTGCTTTGATGTGGATAATGAAAGATGGTCAAGGAAAATGCCAGTGTTGTAAACTTGAGTGATGAAAAGAGTGTATTCTCAACAGAGAAAGGGAAGTTTGGAAAACAGCAAGATGAGTTCCATTTTGGACATTCTGAGTTTGAACTCCCTACAGGGAGGAGACCTCCCGCAAGCAGTTAAATGATGTTTGAATAGCGTTCAAGAGCAAGGATGGGACTGGATATGTAACTTTGGGAGTCATCTGAATAGAAATGATACTTGAACTCATGGGATGTGTTTAGCTTTCCTAGGAAGAGAAGTAGGTCCAAGACCAAATCTTGAGAAGCATCCACTTTAAGGAAGCTGGAAAGGGATAGTGATCTAGCAAAGGGAACTAAGAAAGAACAATCAGACAGGTAGGAAGCTACCAAGAGAGCAGTGTCACAGAAGCCAAAGGGGAGAATGTGCGGGAAGACAGAGTAGTCAGCAAAATCAGAATCTATAGTGAGGTCTAAAAGGATGAAAAATGAAAAAAAGACTATTGAATTTAGCATTTAAGAGAAATTGTTAATAATCCTGGATAAAACAGCTTCAGTAAAATGGTGGGTTAGGAATGGTAATGACAATAGCTAGCATTTTATATAGCACTTGAAAGTTTTGCAAATATCTCATTGGTCCTTACAACAGCCCTGGAAGGTAAGTTCTGTTATTAGTACCCGTTTTCTCCATTTTATAGATAAGGAAGAGCAGCTATGTGATAGAGTGGATAGAACACCAAGCCTGGAATCAAGAAAACTCATCTTCCTGAGTTCAAATCTGGCCTCAGACACGTATTAACTGTGTGAGCCTGGGCAAGTCACTTAACCCTGTTTGCCTCAGTTCCTTATCTGTAAAATGAGCTGGAAAAGGAAATGGCAAAGCACTCTAATAACTTTGCCAAGAAAACATGAAATGGGATCACAAAGAGTCAGATAGGACTGAAATGACTAAACCAAAACAGATGGGGAAAATCAGAGAGCTAGAGGTCAAGTGACATGCCCAAAGTTATACACTTAGGTAAGTGTCTGAGACCAGATTTGAATTCAAGTCTTCCTGACTCCAGGTCCAGTGCTCTGTCCACTGCACCAACTAGGAATCCAAATTGCAAGAGATTTAGAGATGAGTGGATGATTAGAAAATGAAGGCAGCAAGTACAGAGGATAGGGGAAGAGGTAATGGGGACTTTAACAATGACCAATGAATAAAATAGAATGGTCACTGGTTTTAGAATCAGGGGTTTGGATTCGAATCCTAATTATGTTAGTTTCTAACGATGTGACCTTGGAAATTCACTTAACCACTCCCAGCCTCAGTTTCCTTACCTGTAAAATGAGTGGGTTGAGCGAGGTGATCTCTTAAGGACTCTTCTAGGTCTAGATACTATAATCACTATGAAAACCAACCCTTCTGTCCTGGAGCTAGTGAGATACAATCCGTTTTTGCTCCTACACTATATGTCCCCAGATTGCTATGCTTTTTGAAGTTTTTGTATCTAATTTGTAAAATAGTTTTTCCGTGTTCCTTCTTTTCACTTGTCCTCCCTTGCTACACTACATCAGCCTTTAGCAACATCTGCCCCTCCTACCCTCCTTAATATGGGCTTCTCATCTGCCCTAGTCTAAGAAATCTAATGAGCAGACGTGTTCAGTTGATGCCTATGAGTAAATCAGTTCCAAGTGAGGGCCTGAGAAACTCACCTGTGACTTAAATATACTTTAGTGTTTTTGTTTTCTTAATATCTTTTTGGTTGTTCAGAGGCCTTTTTGTCTTCCTTGTTATCTGCTGTTGATTTTTCCACATAAGGAACATCTGAATAACTAAAGTGGTGTTGTAGTCTGTATTTTTTAAAAGTCTTTTATGCAAAATTAGGATCTTTGTTAATGTGTTTGCAATTATTATTTTGAAAATTGAAATTATTTTTTGAATTTGCTATTCAGTATGTTATCATAGAAATTACTATTTTACATGGCAAGAAGCAAAGTTAAACATTCAAAAGGGAACTTGAATTAAAGATAAACTCTAAAAGGTAATCTCTACAGATCTTGAGTGTGATCTTACTGCCAAACCCATCAGATTCTTTTCTGTGCTTGTTGTCTCTGATTTCTCTGTATTTATAACTTTGACTATCGACTTGCTCCTTGAAATACTTGAACCAGAACATGGAAGTTCAGGACCTAAGTCTTAACACTTACTAGAGGCATGATTAGGAACAAGTCTCTTGGAACTCTCTGAGCTTCAGTTTTCTCACCTCTAGAAATGAGGATAAAATGACTTGCATTATCTTACAGGGTTGTTTAGCACAAAGAATGTTATAAACCCTAAGTACTATGCAAATGTAAACTACTATTATGTATGTCCAGTAATTCACCAGTTCATTGATTCTTTCTTCAAAATATCTCTCATGATCATTTATTCCTTAATTCACCATTTCAACACGCAATGCCCAGACAGTATAGCAACACCCTGAAAATGCCTCTGTTTCTCCAGTTAATATAAAAAATACTTTTAGCATGTTAATGACAGAACAACAGTTATGAGGGTCTACAAATATTAAACTCAAAAATATTCTTTCCTGCCATATTTTGGATTTCTAAAAATGTATTCAAGAGCAAAACTACTTTCAAAAAGCTGAAAACATCTGAAAATCATTATGTCAATAGGAAAAATTAAATGGGAAAAATGGCATCAGCTACTATCTCTCATCTTGCCCATTCAAGCACATTAAAAGTGTATTGCAGAGGATAATTTTCTGCTAAGGGCATTATGCAATAATAAAATTGTGTATCATATTACAGATGGGAAAGCCCTCCTGCTTAATTACTGAGGCCATTTCTCTGTAGGAAAGCAATACTCTCTGTTGGCTTTATCATTCAAAGAGGAATATTTATAATCCTAGAAATTAGTGAGACTAAGCCCCCTTGTTAGCAAATACAAAAGCCACATTCAAGTATTAATTAATTTTCTCAGAGAAAGGCTAGCTTCTCATTCTTAGCCACTCAGCTACATCTGATATTAAATTAAAAGCTATTCTATCCCAGGGTCATAGATTTAGAAATGGAAGGGACATTAGAGGTTATACCATCATTTGAAGTGTTCAGCTTGGAAAAATAGAAGTCATAAAAAAAAAAAATGAGTTACTAATTGATGACAAATTAGATCTCATTGAAAATATAACTGCAATAAACTAAGATTTGTGTGAATGTCATCTGCTTTTTTTTTTTTAAATTGTTACTGATTACTGATATGAACCTAAAAGAAAACTTAGAGAAACACAGGTTTAAATACCATTTTCCTGTCATTATACTACACTATCAAAATGGATTTAGAAATAAATTTCTTGAACCTATAAAATAAAAATAATTTTATACTAGATACTTAAACATAACATTTTATACTAGATACTTAAACATAACATAACATAAACACTACTTCACCTCCTATTTAAGGGTGGACTAGGAGAGAAGGGTGAAGAACTGTAATTTGATCTGTTTAGGGAACTCCAGGTGTGAAAACTCCCTAAACTAATGTATGTAACTTCTAGTCTTGGAAAGTTGACTATAGCACCTTAAATGTGCTTGAGGTAGAACTTAAATTCAGATCTCTGTAACTCCAGGGCAGACCTTCTTTGCACTTTATCCAGAATAAAAAAAAAAATGTCAACAAGCTAATTCATTTGTCATATCTAATTTTCATTTCCACTGACAACTGAATAGTTGAGAGCTGCATTTTCTCCAACAGGCACTATTTTAACCAGTTTTCCAGATCCATTTTCTCCCTACTCCAATCCACCCAACATTCCCTACAAGATTCCAGAGTAATCAACCTGGTTGGTGATTATGGTGATCATATTATCTGACTTCCAACAAAACCATCTATGGCTCCCAATTGCTTTCAGGTAAAATCAATTAACAAGCATTTATTAAGTGCTATGTGACAGGCAGTGTGCTGATTGGGGATTCAAAGACAAAAAAAAAAAACCTCTGCTCTGAAGGAACTTACAATCTATAAAGAGAAACAAACGGTATAAATATAAGTAGACATAAAATATATACAAGATAAATACTAGGTCATTGGGGAGGGTTGGTGGGATAAAAATTGGCATTAGCAGCTAGGATAATCAAAAAAAGTCTCATCTCAAGATAGTGCTTGAGATGAGCTTTGAAGGAGGGTGGGGATTCCAGGAGGCAGAAATGAGAAGGACATTCTAGACATGAAGAACAAAGAGAAAGCTAGTCTGGTTGGACCAAAAAGTTCACAAAGAGGAATAATGTATAATAAGTCAAGAAAGGTATATTGGAGCCACATTGTGAAGGGTTTTAAGTGACAAAAAGAAGAGTTTTTGTTTGATCATAGAGGCAACAGGGAAACTCTGGAGTTTCTTCAATAAAGGAGTGACATAGTCTGACCTATGCATTAGGTAAATCATTTTGGCAGCTGTGGATAGGAAAGGAAAGAGACCTGAAAGGCAGAGAGAGAGAAAGTAGGAGGCCTTCATAATAGTCCACACAAGAGCTATGGAGAGTCTGACCTTGGGTATTGGCTCTGTGACTCTACTCCCTAAACCTACCATTCCTCTTGCTTTCCCTGTTTCTGTTGAGGACATCACCATCCTTTTAGGATCATGGGATCACAAATATAAAGCTAGAAGGAGCCTTAGATATCATATGACCCAACTCCTTCATTTTATAAATTTTGAAACTAAGGTGAAATGATTTGCCCCAGATCACACCAGTAATAGGATATAGGTCAGATTTCCTGTCATTGTTTCCAATTTTAGTATCATTATTAACTCTTTGGTCTTCCTCACCCCCAATATCAAATCAAGGGACAAGTTCGTTGACTTTACCTCTGAAACATCTTTCATTCATTCCCTTCCCTCCACTCAACAAGTACCACAGTATATCAGCCTTTTATCCCTTTTTGCCTAAACGATTGCCTCCTAAATGGTCTCCCTAGTTGACACATGAGAAAATATTATGAAAAGAATTATTCGATGTAACTAAATGGTCCTATATCTATAAAAACATACTAACAAAGAGAAAAATAATAAATTGAGTTAGAGGCAACATTGTAGAGTGGGTGGAGTCTGAATTTAGAAAAACCTTTGTTCAAATTCAATTTATGACACCAACTGTGTGACCATTTAATCTCTCAACCTCAGGAAACTCCCTAAGACTTATCTAATGAGTAGGACACAGGTTGCATTCTATGTTGGTAGAGGGAGTTCCCACATTGATAAAATCATAAATCCTTAGTGTATTGGTGGATGTATAATAAATTATGATATTTTAAGTTAACTAACCAAAAAACAAGCAAAAAAATGCTGATAACTAAAGAAGTAAATAAAATTAAATATGAAAGATCATTGAACTGTGACAAAATTGAGAAATTGTTAGCTAATGTTACAAAAAGAGAAAAAACCGAATAAAAATGGAAAAAGTGAATTTGTAATATGCAAAAAGGGAAAAAAGATCATAAAATACTACACAATTATAAGCCTATAAAAGAATCTAATGAAAAAAGTTGAAAAAATATAAAATATATCAATTACTAATGTGGGAAATAGGAATATTATACAACCTGATATCAGAAAAGATATAAAGCAATCCATAAACAGACTAACTAAAAGAAATCAGCAAGCATTTGTTAAGCACCTGCTATGTGCCAGGCATTGTGCTAAGCACTGGGGATACAAAAAGAGGCAAAAGATAGTCCCTGCCTTCAAGGAGCTTACAATTTAACGCAGAGACAATATATAAATAGTATATACAAAGCAAACTATATACAGGATAAACAGGAAATATTTAAGAGAGGGAAGGGTCTAGAATAGAGGCTTTGGGAAAGACTTCCAGTGAAAGATGGGACTTTAACTGAGATTTAAAGGAAGCCAGGTAAGTCGTTAGTTGGAGCAGAGAAGGAAGAATGTCTCAGACCCACAGACTAGAGATCAAGCCTCTTGTTCGTGAAACAGAAAGCCAGTGTCTCTGGATCAGAGAGTATGTATCAGGAAGAAGGGTGTAAGAAGACTGGAAAGGTTAGAGGGGACTATATTGTGAAGGCCTT
>JAQQSV010009550.1:0-13494 GCA_028646515.1 Pseudochirops corinnae
CTCCTCATTGGCTTTTTGGGCCTCTTTTGCCATTTGAGTTAATCTATTTTTTAGGGTGTTGATTTCTTCAGTCATACTGCTGACTTTCTTTTCATGATTTTCCTGCAACGTTCTTATTTCTTTTCCCAATTTTTCTTCCACTTCCCTTATTTGGTTTTGAAAATCCTTCTTCAGCTCATCTCTAGCTTTAAAGCATTCTTCATGTTTATTGGAGGCTCCTGTTGGGGGTGCTCTGGCTCTGCTCTACTCCTCCCTCTCTCTCCCATGATCTTTCTTTTCCCCAAAGAAGGAATCAAGGGTTTGGGAGCTGTTCTTACTTTGCTTCTTATGCTTATTCTTACTCATGGTTGTTCAGACTGTGATTTTTTTTTTAAATCTCTGTAGGGCTCTGCTTCCAGAAGAGAAAGCTCTGTCCCAAATCGCTGTGGTCCTCCCTGCTGCCATAGCTCTCAGGAAGATGTTGGGACTCTTCCTAATTACTTCTGGCTGTCTGGATAATGAAGACTCCAAGACCGAGGCCCAAGACGGCAATCTGAATCCAGGCTGCTCAACGCGAGAGCACTGGCCTGAGAACAATTGCTAAGTCCCCCTGCTGTCTGCAGGCCGTGGGCGGGAAGCTACAATGCGGAGGCGGGTGCAAAACCTCTGCCTTTTGCTTTTCCGCTCTGGAGGCCTTTCGGCCAGACTGTTTTTCTCCTCCTTTCACAATTCCCATTTGCAGCTGCTGCTAATCCTCTCACCTGAGAGGCTCCTCCGCTCCTCCCATCCAGCCGCCTCTGGGGCACAGCCACGGCTTCAGGCCAGGCTGGTTTCGGTTCACAGTGCTGATAGCCGATTCCTCATGAGCTGGTTCCTCATAGCCGAGCTGACTTTAGCGGGAAGTATCTTTGTGTGCCTTTTGGAGTTCTAGGATTGGCTTAGAGTCCTATTTTATGGGTATTTTGGGGTGGCTATGTGAGAGCTGTGATATGTTGCTACTGCTACGCTGCCATCTTGGCTCCACCAAAGCCAAGCAATTAATTAGGGGGCAACTGGGAGGAGATTTTACAGCTAGTTTCTCAGATAAAGTCCTCATTTCTGAAATATATGGAGAACTGATTAAAATTTATAAGAATATAAGTATTTTACCAATTTATAAATGGTCAAAGGATAGACATAGTCATTTTTTCAGAAGAAGGTATCAAAGCTATCTCTAGTAATATGAAAAAATGCTCTACATCCCTAACTGATAAGAGAAATGCAAAGTAAAACAAATGTGAAATAATAGCTCACACCTATCAGATTAACTAATATGACTAACTATGACTAATGTGACATAAATATGACTAAATATGACATGAAAAGAAAATGACAAATGTAGAGAATGTGGAAAAATAGGTACACTACTAATATATTATTGGTGGACTTGTTCCACTAATCTGTAGAGCAATTTGGAGCTATGCCTAAAGGACTATAAAATGGTGAGTACCCTTTGACCCAGAAATAACAATACTTGGTCTGTACCCTCAAAGGAAAAGTAACCTAAGTGGACAAACATATTTGTAGCACCTTTTTTTTTTTTGTAGTGGCAAAGAATTGAAACTGAGAGTATGACCACCAATTGAGAAGTGACTGAACAAGTTGTGGTATACTATCATGATGGAATACTATTGTGCTGTAAGAAATGACTAGCAAAGATGGTTTCAGAAATACCTGGGAAGACTTATATGAACTGATGCAAAATGAAATGAGTGGTATCATAAGATCATTCTTCATAGTAGCAGCAATAACAAATGAAGATCAACTGTGAATGACTTAGCTTTTTTAGTCAACAAAATGCTTCAAGACAATTCTCAGACTTATGATGAAAAATGCTATACATCTCCAAAAAAAGAACTGATGGAGTCTGAATATCAATTAAAGTATATTTTTTTGCCTTCTTTATCAATCTTATTATATTGAGTTGTGTATTGTTTTTCCCCATCTTAGTCATGTTGTAAAAGAAAACATAGATCAAAGTACAAACCAAAAAACACATAAAAAAGGAAAAAATTGCATTCATCAATGTGTATTCAGACTCCATCAATTCTTTTCTGGGAATGGGTAGCATTTTTCATGATAAGTCCTTCAGAGCTGTCTTGCGTCATTGTATTGCTGAGAATAGCTAAGACATTCAGAGTTAATCATCTTACCATGTTGCTGTTACTATGTACAATGATCTGGTTCTACTCATTTCATTTTGATTCAGTTCGTGTTAAGTCTCTCCAGGTTTTTCTGAGAGCATCTAGCTCATAATTTCTTAAAGTATAATAGTATTTCACCACAAAACATATAGCACACATTGTTCAGACATTCTTCAAATGATGAGCATCCCCTCAATTTCTGTTTCTTTGCCACCAGAAAACAGCTGCTATACATATTTGGGCATAGTTCCAAATAGTTCTATATAATGGTTGAATCAGTTCATAGTTCCATCAACAGCACATTAGTGTTTAAATGTTCCCGCATCTCCTCCAATATTTGTCATTCTCCTTTTCTGTCCTATTAGCCCATCTAATAAGTATGAGCTAGTATTTCAGTATTGTTTCAATTTACATTTCTCCTATTAGCAGTGATTTGGTGCAATTTTTTCATATGACTATAGGCTGTTTTGATTACTTCATCTGAAGATTGACTATTCGTATTTTTGATCATTTTGATCATCAATTTTGGAATGGCTCTCATTTTTATAAATTTGACTCATTTGTCTATATATGTGAGATATGAAGCCTTTATTAAAGAAACTCACTTCAAAATTTTTTGACAATTGTGACCATAACTGTATTTTCTCCTGTTTATTCTCTTCTCTCTCCCCTTTTACCTTGTCCTTAATAAAAGTATATTGCTTCTGACTATTGCCTCCCCAATCCACCCTCTCTTCTATGTGTATTCTGCCCTTTTTCTTATCCCCCTTCCCAGACTACTATCTTGGAGGGTAAGATAGATTTCTACCCCCAACTGAAAGTGTATTACCTCTCTGAACCTATTATAAGGAGATTAAGATTTAAGCATTCCTCTATCTTCCCCTCCACTGTAATATCTCTTTTTACCTCTTTTATGTGAAATAATTTACCCCATTCTACCTCTCCCTTTCCCTTTCTCCCAGTGCATTCCACTTTCTCATCTCTTAATTTTATTTTTAAATACATCATCCTATAATATTCAACTCACACCTGTGCACTCTGTCTATATAATACTGCTTTTAACTGTCCTCAACAAGAAAGTTCTTATGAGTTAAAAGCATCATCTTCTCATGTAGGAATGTAAACAATTTAATCTTATTAAGTCTCATGATTTCCCATTTCTGCTTAACTTTTTTGTCCTTCTCTTGAGTCTTATATTTGGAAGTCAGACTTTCTGTTCAGCTCTGGTTTTTTCATCAGGAATGCTTGAAAGTCCTTTATTTCATTGAACATCCATTTTTTTTTCCTGTCAAGGATTATATTCAGTTTTGCTGGGTAGGTGATTCTTGGTGATAATGCTAGGTCCTTTGCCCTCCAGATTATCATATTCCAAACCTCTGATCCTTTAACATAGAAGTTGCTAAATCTTGTCTTATCCTGACTGTAGTTCCATGATACTTGAATTGTTTTCTTCTGGGTGCTTGCAATATTTCCCCGTTATCCTGGGACTTTTGAAATTTGGCTTTGATATTCCTGGGTGTTTTTATTTAGGTGAAATCTTTTCATCTCTATTTTACCCTCTGATTAAAATATCAGAACAGTTTTAATTGATAATTTCTTGAAAGATGATATCTAGTTCTTTTTTTTTTTAATCATGACTTTCTGGAAGTCTAATAATTTTTTAATTATCTCTCCTGGATCTGTTTCCCAGTTCAGACTTATTTTTTTTCCAAAGAGATATTTCACATTGTTTTCTTTTTTCCCATTCTTTTAGCTTTGTTTTATTATTTCTTGGACTATCATAGAATCGTTAGCTTCTACGTGCTTAATTCTAATATTTAAGAATTTATTTTATTCAGTGAGGTTTGTATCTCTCCTTTGATTTAGTCAATTCCATTTTTTTAAGGAATTCTGCTCTTGAGTGAATTTTTGTATGCAATTTTTTTTTATTTAGCTAATTCTGCTTTTTACGGGATTCTTCTCCTCATTGGATTTTTGTACCTCTTTTACCATTTGGCCTAGTCTGAGTTTTAGGGTGATATTTTCTTCAGTACTTTTTTGTATCTCCTTTACCAAATTGTTGACTTGTTTCTCATGATTTTCTTGCATCACTCTCATTTCTCTTCCCAATTTTTCTTCTACCTCTCTTATTTGAGTTTTAAAATTCTTTTTGAGCTCTTCGATGTGTATCAGCAAGCACCCTAGCATAGCCAGGATGGCTGCTAGCACAGGTTCTTAGATCTATTTTCTAAAGGAAAGCAACTCAAAAAGGGTTAACAATCTTACTTTAATCAATCAAACATATATTGTTTACCTAGTTCAGGGCAAAAAAGTCAGCACCCTGAACTTCAGAGAACACAAACAGAAGTTACAATCAGACAAAGAAACAAATCAGTAGACAGGCTTCCAGCCATCTTACCATTACATCCATACCTAGTCAGTTATCAGAGAGGGAAGCATCAACATCTGGGTTTTCAAATCCGGAGGGCTCAATGGCTTCCCAGAGTCTTGTCTGGCCAAATCACACAACTCTTTCCAAAGTGAGCCCCAAAGCAAAACCTCACATTAGGGTATTTGGAGCCTTCTCCTGGATCTGAGAATATCAGCCCTCTTGACCCACTGTCTAATCACAAAGTAATAAGTTGTGGACATTCCTGAAGAACAAGCCTCCCACCACAGGCTCCATGTGACCACATTCAGCCTATTATGGGGCAGAGTATACTTTCAAATCAGGGAAGGTTCTTAGAGCCACTTAAGCCTATCAAAGGGCCTAAGGGCAGGGAAGATCTTTAGATTCTCATAACACCATGGTCTGAGACCAATTCATATTTTTCTTGGGAGACTCTGGATGTAGGAATTTTGACTTTGCTTTCTTCTTCTGGATGCATTTTGACCTTCCTTGTCACCATAGTAACTTCCTATGGTCAGAAATTTTTTCTGTTGTTTTCTCATTTTACAATCAATTTCTTGACATTTAACTCTGTGTTAAAGTAGGGCTCTGCTTCCAGGGTGGAGGGTGCACTGTCCCAAGCTCCAGGGGGTTTGTGAAGCTGTTTTCAAAGATACTTCTAGGGACCTGTAAGCTTTCTCTTTTTACATGTTGGTATGATCTAAGGAAAGGTGTGTTTATAACTCTCCTATACTGTTCACTGGTTTGTGAGCAAGTATAAGCTCTCTTTTCTGCCTTGGACCTGTGGTGAGGGTCCCTGTTCAATTGGGGCTGCAAGCTCTAATGTACTGGTGCTCATTCTTGCCCTGAGACTGTCACCCAGGACTGTGATCTGGACTTGAGTATGGGCAAAGTGACAAGAGTCCTGCCCCCAATACCAGCAAAGAGACCCCTGTAATCTCTTTTTGACCAGCTGTTTGACCCCTTTACCATCTGTGGGCTGAAAGCTCTAGAAACAGACACTTCAGTTGCTAATTCATTCACTACCAATGCCTGTTCCAGGTTTACTGAGGCTTGTTCTATGTTGGTGCTGCCTACATTACATTATATTGCATTTTCACTCTGGTGAAATAGACTTTTCCTGACAAACTTTTAAGTTATCTTGGACTGGAACATTATTTCATCCTGCCCTTTTGTGGGTTCTGTCACTCTAGGATTTGTTTTATATAAGGCATTATTTAAATAAGGCATTATTTAAAGGTCTTTGGAGGGTTTGGGGGAAAGCTTCAGTGAGTCCCTGTTTTCAGTCTGCCATCTTAGCTCTGTCCCCATGCATTGTTTTTTGCAATATTTCCAGCAAGGAAATGTTTTGTATGACTGAACATGTACTATCTATATCAAAATCATCACTTTCTCAAAGGAGGATGAATGGACAAAGGGAGGGAAAGAACACAGAACTCAAAGTTTAAAAACTATCAAAATTTTTCATTTATGTGTAATTGAAAAAAAATAAAATTAAAATTAAAATTAAAATAAAGAAAATCATAGAAGTAATAAATAAAACTAGAAGCTAGCTTTATGAAAAAAAAAGATAAACCATTGTTTTATTTGATTAAATAAACAAAGAAAAAAACAAATTACCAGTATCAAAAATGAAAAGGGGGAATGAACCATCAAAAAAAGATAAAATAAAAGTAATTAATAAGTTATTTTGTCCAATTATATTGATGTAAAACTGATATGCTATGTAAAATGAATTAATAATTACAAAAGATAAACTTTCCAGTTTAGTGGAAGATGGAGGAAAATACATAATAATTCTATCTTAGATAAAGTATTTGATCAAACTCTCAATGACCCCCCTAAGAAAAAATACCCAGGACCTAATGGAATTGCAAGTGAAACCTACTAAATATTCAAATTAATTCCAATTCTATGAAAACTATCTGAACAAAAAAGTAAAGGAGTACTACCAAATTCCTTTTATGACACAAAGGTACTCCCTTTACAATTCCCTCTAATTTTAAAAAAGTGACCTTTTACATTTGTCTTGCATCCGTAATATCTCTTCAAGTGAACAGATAACACTCCTTAATGGTAGGCATATAGGGCAACTATTGGCTCAGTGGATACAGTGCCTGGCCTAGAGTCAGGAAGATTCATCATCCTGAGTTCAAATATGGCCTCAAATACTGATGAGTTTTGTGACCCTGAGCACATCATTCAATCCTGTTTACCTTAGTTTTCTCATCAACAAAATATCCTGGAGAAGGAAATGGCAAACCACTCAGGTATCTGCCAAGAAAGTCCCAAATGGAACTTTGACAAAGATTGAGATATGACTGAAATGACTGAATAACAATAATAGTAGGTTTTATGTTTTTTTCCTCTGTATTTTTATCCCTAGAATCTAGCACACTTGTTAGCACTTAATAAATCTATTAATTGATTGATATTGTTGTTTGGTGTAAAATGCTGTTCTAAATCTATCTTTTGCCAAACTACTTTCCCATTTTCATAATAGCTTGTAGAACAGAAGGACCTTCCCCTAGTACTTTGTGTTCTTGGTTTTATCAAATATTGTATGACTGCTGTTTTCTACTGATTCTTAGATTTGTAGATTTAGCCTTTTTCATCTAATGGTTGTTATTATTAAAAAGATTAAGAAAAGGGGAAAAACATAGCCCAAATTTCTGTAGCTTAGGATTTCATAATTATGGTAAAGAATTATTTTATCCTGTTTATGATCAGTCTAGATCCATTATTGTACTTTCATCTATTTGCTGAATTAGCCTTACCCCACCCCCTCACCCCTGGAATGAATGTGTCCACTAGACTGAGGGTACAGGAATAAGTAGCTTTTATAGCTCACAGTACTCATCATGAAGTAATATTTGCTTCTGGCCTTGCCATGTCCTGGCACTTAACAATTGAGCTCTTGCTTTGTCTACTCTAACTGACTTTTGCATTGAGTTATGCGTAAGCAACCTTAGTTTAGCTGTATACCTACATTTTTCATTCATGGTATCTTCCCTAAAGCATATCAGACAAAAATACAGCAGACTTCTCATTTAAGATCATTTTTTGAGATTGTTATAATTTGAATGAGTGTAGTTAGAAAGGATATAAGAGAGGGTAAAAATGTTTGCCTAAAATTCCAAGATTATTCTTTTAAAAAGTAATGTTTAAATTCTGGCTTGGAAATATTACCAGCAATGAACTGGACATCAAAAGTTCCAGGAAAGATATCCTTAAGGAAATTAAAGGAGATAGTAATAAAGATGGTAAGTGAGAATAAAGGGTAAAAGATAGATGGAATACACAAAATACTAGTGTCGTAAAAACTTTCATCAGATATGTATGATCAGATAAAGGAATAAGTTGGTCATGAAGTAAGAACTAGTGAGAATACAGACAATTTGCACACTGAACTGCTCTCCAAATAATAGGGTTTCTATTAAAGAAATAACCATACAAAAATCAGGAAAAAAATTCACCATGTCTTGAGCTTCCCATCTGCTCAATTCAATTCAATAAACATTTATTAAGCCCCTTCTATATATAAGTCACTGTCTTAGGTACTGAAACTACAAAGACGAAAATGAAATCGTTCCCAGAAAAAAAAAAAGGAACAAATAATCTCCCCCTCCTTTATAATTGGCTTTCTGCCCATTGAAGAACATTTTACTCTTCCCTCATGACCATTTTTCTAAGCAGTGAGCCAAAACAACCCCCAAGCTTTCTCATCATATAACTTGGCAGCATGCATTCACTTTCTTAGTCCTTCTCTTGTAAAAGTCATTAAAATGTGTATGGGGAAGAGTGGGAAGAGTGGAGGTGTTGGAGGGAAAACCAGACTATCAGCACTTTAGTCAGTTGACTTTTTTAAAGTCTGGAATCTACTTGATCAGTTAGTGGTTTTTAAGTCTGTTTCCACATTTGTCAGCAGATTTCTGGGAAGATAGCAGAGGGCTGCCAAATAGGAATCTTATGCCAACTCAGTTATACTTAATAGAGCAAATAACAGGAAAATGATTAGTAAATAATGGGAAAA
Organism: Pseudochirops corinnae; assembly: GCA_028646515.1. NCBI lineage: Eukaryota > Metazoa > Chordata > Mammalia > Diprotodontia > Pseudocheiridae > Pseudochirops > Pseudochirops corinnae. Next base: position 8,585 of record JAQQSV010009550.1, read on the forward strand.
AAGTTAATTGTTCTTTTTAGGAACGCCTGCATGGCCATAAAATGTAAAAATGAAAAAAAAACTACCACTGATAAGAATTCATTCTCAGATCCACATTCAAATTAGGAGCTCTGAAGCAAATTTTATGCTAATTCACAAAGTAAATAGGTATAAGTAGCTTGTTTCATAGCCCTCCTAATCCTAACTCCATATGTTTGGCTGAAAGCATCCATTTTAAGACAAAAGGTAAGGGTCAATAAAATAAGTAAAAAAACTTGTTAATCATCAATAATGTCAGACATTGTGTTTTACAAATAATATCTCATTTGATCCTCACAATAACTCCAGCAGAGAGGTGATATATGGATATATGTATGGGATTATACTCTCAAATATTCTGTTTTCTCAAAAGAGATCTAATAATCCAAATATTTTGGAATTATTTCTTACTTTGACATCTCTCAGATTCCTATAAGTTTATTTCATATAGTACACATGAATAAATGACAACTCTAAAATCAATCTTTGAAAAATACTTTTATGAGATTATTTTTCTTAATATAGCTATACCTATTTTATGAGATTAGATATTGAATTGATATTGTATAATAAATAGATGAAATCCTTATTTTAAATGAGGACTACAATATTTAGAACTGTAAGGAAATTTAGAAATCATCCACCTCCTTATTTTTGAAGTGAGGCCTAGATAAGTGAAGTAATTACCCAAGGCTACACAAGGAGAAAGTAGAAGTACCAAGATTCAAATTCTTATCCTTTGAATTCAAATCTATTGTCTTCTCCACCACATGACATTGCCTCTACAATATATCATGCTGCTTCCTCAATATTGCTCAAGGATTATGACTCAGGTGGAAATATTGGGAGTTAATCTGATTTAAATTCAAAATTTAAATTCAAAACCCAAATGCCATGAACCTGAAAAGAAATATTATCATGTTTGACCTAAAATCATTCTTCCTAGTTACCTGAAGATTAGCCTATACAACTATCCTTCCTTCTCTCAAATAATGAAGAGTTTGGGTCCCAGTGGCAAAGAAATTGCAATTTAGGCAAGAGTTACGTCCATGGTTCACAGCTGATCTCCTTTCCTCCTCTCCCAAAGTAAATTGTTTTTGTTTTGTATATCCTCCCCATTGGTGTCTTCTATTGCCGCAAAGTCTCTGAGTATCAGGGGATTTGGAAAAAGTTGCCAAATTATTTCATTAATACAAAATGCATGGAGTTACTGAGGGTATTCGGATAAACAAACAGTCTGTCATTTAAGTGATGTTATACTGCACAGGACTTTACATTCTGTAAAATTTTTTTTCCACATCTTCAGTCCCAGCAAAACATGTTGATAGCAAATGGTTCAATAATCTTTGTGATGTTTAATTTTCCAAAGTTTATTATAAATATATTTCAATGAGAAATGATCAAGCAACTTATGAAATAGTGTTTTGTATTTTACTTTGACCAGAATTGAGACCAGCTTTACCAAGTATTTTATTAATCTATCTCAAAAGAAATTAAAAATTTAGTTACATTTTGTTTTGTTTTGGGGTTTTTTTTGGTCTTTTTGGAGGGGGAAGGCAGGGCAATTGGGGCTAAGTGACTTGCCCAAGGTCACACAGCTAGTAAATGTTAAGTGTGTGAAGCCACATTTGAACTCAGGTCCTCCTGACTCTAGGACCACTGCTCTGTTCTCTGCTCAACCTAGGTGCCCCAACTTAGCTACATTTAAAAAATATATTTTCCAGTTTTATTAAAAGTGAGAATGGCATTATGAATATAACTCAGCTTCTATTGATATTGTATCAACATGTTGACCATTGAACAAATATTACATATGAACAGAACTAATAGTTAAATGAACATTTGTAAATGATCAAAGAACCATGTTACTATTTGCATTTTCTTCTTCTTTCCACACTCCTCTAATTCCTCTCTCGGAGATGGAATTATGGTTAATTTTAAATTTTTATCTATTTCAAGGATAACATAGCCAAAATAACTCATTTTGTAGTGGTAAAACTCTAATGGAAAACTTTTTTGTAATTTGGTAGGATAATCCTTGGACAAAATTAATGTAATCTATTATGCTGCATATCATGCTTATGTGTGCTGGTAATATCTTCCATTTTGAATATAAGCTCCATAAAATAGACTTTCTAACAACTTCAGAGATTCCATATGCAATAAGCATTTTATGTTTATCCATATTCTGTAGCTGTTGATTCAAACCTATGTTCAAAGACTTCCTTGTATGACTGGACCTATTGGCATAACCTTTTAGAATACAAGGTTGTTGTGTTTTAAGTCATTATTGTGGTTTTATAGAACTTAACATCATAAGTGTGTTTTAAGTATAAATTTAAATTCAAATCAGAGGATATATGTCCTGAAACTAGACACTTCTGAAAGTGTATTCCAGTTACCAGTAGGAGTAGATGGATGGCAAAATTAACATAGGGGAAACTTAAGCCCACATATGTGAATTTTGAACTTGATAGCCAATCCCATTGAGGGGAGGGGAAGTAAATACATACTTGGCTCCATGCATCAGAGGCTCATGTGTTAATGCTGATATAAAAACCCAGAGCAATATCAACTAGAAGAACATGTGCAATTATGTTCCCAAAAGATCAAAAAGGGACAACACCAGAGACAGATAGTAATGAAAATGAAAAAAAGGACTGGAAAAGAATACTGATAATACAATTTACATCAGCTTAAAACATTGTACTATTAACTCTAAAAATTAGTGAACAAAGCATGCCTTTCATTTTTTTAAAAACTACAAAAACTCATTCAAATTGAGATATGTCTCTAAGTCACCACATTAGACAGATAGATAATGGAAAAATCATGTCTATCTAGATCTACATAGATCTATGTAGATATGTATTTGAAAGGACCTATCACATGAGAGAGAAAACCCTAATGTACAACAGATCCCAATATGTTACTAAAAACTAAGGGGAATTAAATTACAATAAAAAATATCATTTTTGATGTAGGGACTGTAATTTCCTTTCCTAACTTTTGTTACACATTAGTGATCAAAATCCTAGAATCTTTTAAGTTTTGTACAAGAAGGGACTTTGGAGGACAGTTAATGAAAACCATACTTGAACAGAAATATTCTCTGCAACATCCCCAATAAATTCATCTCACGTAGTTCTCCAATGCCAGGGAATTAACTGACTCTTTAAGTAGCCCATTCCACTTTCGGACAGCTGTAATTATTAGAAAGAATGTTTTTCTTACATCATGTCAAAATATGCTTCCTACAATACCGACCCATTTCTTCTAAATCTCCCCTCTGAGGCCAAGCAAAATAAATGTAATCTCTACATGTCAGGTCTTTCAATTATTTAGACACCAGTCATATCATCTCCACATCTCTTCTTTAGGTTTAACATCCTTAGTTCCTTAAGAACATATTTGTAGAATATAGTTGTTTCTAGTTACATCATCATCCTGATCACCCTCCTCTTGATAAGCACCTTGGCTAGTTCTTAAAATATGGCACCCAGAACTCATCACAGTACACAGAGGAGAGTATAGAAAAAGCATATCAGCTCCCTTGTTCTGGATGTTATACCTCTCAATATTACATTAGTTTCATTTTTATTCATTAGTTTACATTTAATAATACAAGTGGAAGAAAACAAGGACAGAAGTCCCATAGGATGAGAAGGTCTGGAGAAGTTAGATTATATGCATAGAGTGGGAATCCCCATACAAATTAAATCATGGATCCATCGAAGTACAAAGCTTGATATTTATCCCTATTGAATTCCACATTATTATATTCAACCTGTCAAGATCTTTTTGAATCCTGACTCTGTCATCCCAAGTATTTGTTATCCCTTTCAGCTTTGAAGGTCATTTACACATTTGATAAGGATTTCTTTTTTGTTTTCATGTAAGTCAGTGATGAAAATGCTGATAAAATGAGGGAAAGAACCAAGTTCTTCAGTTTGTACTCGAGATATTCTTCCAGTTGACGATGATCTTTTAAATCCTCACTATGATGCAACCAGGTCCAAATCCACCTCTTCTATTATTCACTCTATGTTTTGCTCATAATGATATCATGAAAGACTTTTTGAAATGTGTTGCTAAGACCCAGGTCTACCATGCCTATGGCTTTTCTCTGGCTTATCTTTCTAATAAAATTGTTAGCAAAAATAAGAAAAATGACTTTCATGGACTCATACTGGCTTAAGGGGGAAAATGTGTCTTTCAAAACTGTGACTAATCATTTTTAAATAATTCATTTAAATCTAAAACAATAAACATTCATTAAGCATTTACTACATACAAGACACAGTTATTCAAAACAAAATAAAAACCAGTACATGGCTTCAATGATATTACATTGTATCAGATGATAGCATTCTAGAACATTGCTAGGAAGTTATATAAAGCACCCCAGTGTTTAATTTGAAAAACCAAAATTTTCCCACCTCCAGTCCCCTCAGGGGGAACCAATATTTTTATGCCCATAGAAACATCTCAAATACTTTTTTTTCAGTGTTTCTAAATAGAGATTATTTGTTTCAGTACATATTTCAATATGTCTTATAGCAGTCTGGGAGACACTATACTAGGTATCTGAGTTCTTGAATTCAAATCATTTGGTTGTTTATGTCACAGACCTGTAGCATTTATTACCAAATGTGACACTCACTTTGAAAGAAAGAAAAAAATGGCTGTTTTCTAGTGAGACTGATAGCAAATCTAGAGAAAAAAAATCTCAATTTATCAATCAGTTAATAAACCAATAAGCATTTACTATGGGCCAAGCTCTGTGTTAGGTGTTAGGAAAACAGATAGAAAGAATGAGATAGTCCTCACTCTCAAGGATTTAATGTGGGGAAAAAGTATACAGACACATATATGTATACACACATATGTAT
>JAQQSV010009551.1:0-13493 GCA_028646515.1 Pseudochirops corinnae
ATTTTTTAAATGCCTATTTTACCCTCTGGTTCCAGGACATCAGAACAGTTTTCCTTGATAATTTCTTGAAGGATTCTGTCCAGGTTCTCCTTTTGATTACGGCTTTCAGATAGTCCAGTGATTCTGATATCATCTCTCTTGGATGTATTTTCCAGGTCAGTTTTTTTCCTCAAGATATTTTTAATATTTTATTCCATTTTTTCTTTCTTTTGAATTTGTTTGGTAGAGTCATGAAGTCTCATAGAGTCATTACTTTCCACTTGCCCAATTCTAACTTTTAAGTTATTGTTTTCCTCAATTAGCTTTTGTACTTTATTTTCCAATTTGCTAATTGTTCTCTTTAAGGATTTGTTTTCTTCAGGGGATTTGTGTATCTCCTTTTCATTTGACCAATTTTACTTTTTAAGCAATTTTCCAATCTCTTTTTTCATAATTCTCTTTCATCACTCTTTTTTCTTTTCCTAATTTTTTTTTCTGTCAATCATATGGTTTTTAAGTTCCTCTTTGAGCTCTTCCATAAGTTCTTTCCGGACTTGAAACCTCTTCACATTTTTCTTTGGGCTTTGTTTCGACATTATTGTCCTCTTCAGAGTTTGTGGTTTGAGCTTCTCTGTCACCATAATAACTTACCATTGTCCAATTCTTTTCTTTTTTTGCTTATTCCCTCCCCCTTTTCCTTTCTTTTAAAATTTGCCTCTGCTCCCTGGGTGAAAGGAACTCTGTCTCAGGCTTCTTGTGCCAGTGACTGAAGGCCCTTGATGTTTATATGGTGCTGCACTGATATTGCTCTGAGGCCCGTAGGTCACTCTCATATTTGGTACTGTGTTGAGAGAACAGGTTAGGTGTGTGACTGGTGCTACTGGAATTTTTAGAGTTCTGGCAGCTTACCTGGTGCTGAGAAGGGTTCCTAGTGGTGGTGTCTGGCATGTGCTGAGGCCAGGTGGAGTGTTTCCCTGCTGCATTTCCCTGGGGCTACACTGAACCACTTGGAATTCTGGCCCCTAGGGGATGCTCATCTGCCCTGGGCTGCACAGAAGCACTGGAGATTCAGCTGTCACAGTATGTCTGCACACCCTTGGATACACCGAATTATGTGGTGGTTCTCAGTGCTAGAGTTTGCCAGTTCCCCTGACTATACTCAGGTATGTGTGTGGTCCTGGTGTTGGCATTTGTCTGCTTCACCCCACTGGGACTCAGTATATACCACTGGTTTGGTGAGGGGTGCCTTTTTGCTGGTTTGCTGGTATATTTCCTGGCCTAGAATGTGTTCATCTTTTATCTGAGATGAACTTTTCTTGTTGATCTTCCAAGTCTCCCAGGTTAAATGTCTGCTCCATCCTCTCTTTCTACTGGCTCCATTGTTCCAAGATTTCTTCTGGGATGCTATTCTATGGTTTTTGGAGGTCATTATGCAAGAGCTATAGTAATTTATTGCTCATTCTGCCATCTTGGCTCCTGAAAGTCCACAAGTAAATTTTAGAGCTATATGGGTCCATCCCTTTGGCAGTGAGGCTCAGAAGACATTCATTTTATTCACCCATTCATAACTTGAGCCTTCCTTTTCAGTTTCTTAGGTAAGAGAAATTGGTTGTGCAGCTGACAAAGCAATGCCAAGATCATTCTTACAAAGAGCTAAGTGTGAGAAAGAAAGGAAGGTAGAGGCACAGAGTATAATAATTATGACTATATTCCACTTTTAAACATCTCGCTTTTGATATTTGAGGACTTGCTTAATGACACACAAATTAAAATCTTGTAAGCAATTAAGGATGATAATGCTTAAACATATTAACACCCATTATGTCATGTTTGAGGCTTTTACAAAGAAATGTTGAGACTTCTGATGGATTGTACATGTTGTAAATTCCTAGAAATATAAGAACCTTAGGATATCAACTAATTCAGTCTCCTACCTTGCAATAGCACAACTCTTTACAATTTTGGAAATGGAAACTTATGCAAATTTTAAAAATTTCCAAGAAGAACCTTCTTTAATAATTCATTTCAAGATTTATTACATAGATATCTATGGTTGTCTGAAGGTAAACAGAATCGTAGATTTAGATATAGAAGAAAATTAGGATTGATAATCTACCACCTTGATTTTGAAGATAATGAAATGAAAAGTTGAGTGACTTTCCCATGGTTAAAATATATTAAATATAAGAATTGTGATTTGAATTCTGATCCAGTGTTTAAAAAAATCAGTGTTCTTCCCATCTTACATATTCTAGAAAGTGTCAGAAACTGAAAAAACATGTACTGCTCACAATCCAGGAAATTTAGCAAATAATCATGACATATAATTTGGGTATATCAGTTTATACCATGCTTTCTGAAGTCATGTATGTTTTATTCTACTTTTGTAAAAAGACAAAATCCTCTTGGGAAGAATTATACCTCAAAATGTGATTGCCAGCACTTGAATAATCAGCATAGCAAGGTGTACTCCAAAGAAATCTGAGCTCCAACTCAGAAAAAGTACATTAGAGACCAGGTTCTAATATATACTATCCACATAGCTAAGTCAACTCATTCACTGTCTTTAAGCATCAGTTAAAATAAAACAACAACAGCAAGCATTTATAAAACACTTTAAGGTTTTCAACTACAATACAAGCATAATAAAGATGATGATGATGATGATGATGATGATGATGATGATGATGGTGATGATGATGGTGATGGTTATGGTGATGGTGATGATAAGAATAAGGATAGCTAACTTTTATATAGGTGTTATTATGGACCAAGCATTGTGTTAAGTACTTTACAATGAACATCTTATTTAACTCTCACAACAACTCTGGAAGGAAGGTTTTATTATGATGCCAAATTTACTGATGAGAAAAATGAGATTGGCATAGGATAAGAAATTTGCCAAGGATCACCTAATGAGTAAGAATCTGAGGCCACATTTGAACTAAGGTCTTTCTGACTCCAGACCATGCTTTCTATTCAATGTATAATATAGCTACAATCTAGCACATACACTGTGTGTGAAATGTGTGAAATGGAAATACTAACATCTGTGCTTTCACCTCACAGAGTTGTTATGTAAATCAAATGAGCTAATACTTCTTTAATATTTTGTAACTTTAAAAGAACTCTGTGAACGCTTAAGTTTAAAAGATAAAAAGCCTATGTGCTTATAGGATCATGTGATTTAAAGTTCAAAGGAACATTAAAAGTCATATAGTCCAAATCTTCTTTGCTTACCAGTGAAGAAATTGAGAACCACAAAGCATTAAGTGACTTATTATGAAATTAAAAAAAAATTTTAGGATTCAACACCCTTGACTCCATTCACAGTATGCTTTCTACTTCACCTGGAAGCTATGCAGGAATCAGAATCTAGGGGATTGAAATCTTGATTCTGACATAAACAAGCTTCAGTTCTCTGGGACTCATTTTTCTCTGTAAAATGAGAAGACAGGAATAGAATCTATTTTCTACCATTAAAAATATTAAATCATATTTGGGATGGAGGTAGTAGGTAGAGAGCTAACCTTAAAGTCAAAATGCACTAAGTTGTACTCATATCTGGCACATGCTAGCTGTGTGATCATGAACAAGTCACACCATCAGTGGCCCATATAAATCTCTAAGATTACGCTTTATGAAGTTTTTTTTTATTATTATTGCTAATAATGATTGCTGGCATTTGTCTAGCACTTTAATATATGGGAATTACTTTAGACATGATATATCATTTGATTCTCACATAAAACAACATAAGTTACATGTCGTTATCCTCATTTTAGAGATAAGGAAACTAAGACAGAGAAGTGAACTGCCCCAGACCATTTAGATCATGTGTCAGAGGTAGGATTCAAATTCAGGTCTTCCTAACTTCAAGTCCAATACCCTATGCACTATGCAACCTATCTGCCCCTAACCTTTCTGATCTGGTTAAATTCATCACCTTTCCTTTTCCTATACTGCTTTATTATCTCCCATTTCATTAGCCCACAAAGATACTGACCTTTCATTCAACTCTACAACTGTTAGGTCTATATTCAAAGGAGATAAAAAGAAATAGGGAAGAGTGTTGTTATGTAGAAAATTTTAGACAAATATACTTATAACACCTCTTTTTGTGGTGACAAAACTGGAAACAAAATTGATGCCTGACAAGGAAAGGCTGAATAAGTTGTGGCATATGAATATGATTGGATATTATTGTGCTATAAGAAATGAGGAAATTGGTGATTTCCAAAATATATTTAAAAAAAAAACATGTGTGAACTGATACAGAATAAGGTAAGAAAAACATGAATGATTTATAAGATCTATATTATAAAAATGAACCCATTTGAAGACTTTTAATGTGTAAGAAAAAGGGCAGATCAAGAATTAATTTATAAAATACTAACAGCCTGAAAACAAACTACTTTGAAAGCTGTCAGAAAGAACATTGATACAATAATCAATGATTCCAAAGTATCAGTGAAACATTTATCCATCTTCTGATAGAGAGCTAATAGATTTAGAATGAAGAATGAGACACATACATATATACATGCATTCATACATCTATCTATACATATGTGTATGCATATCTATACATTGACATATATACATGCATGTGTGTATCTATTTATGTGTATATACATATAAAATATCTATATCTATCTTCAATGAGGGAATTTGTTTTGCTTGACGATAAATATTCATTTTGCTTTTTAATTTTAACAGTTAAAAACTCATTTAATAACAAATTTGCTTTTCTTTTTTGTTGCTGTTGTTTGTCCTTCACTCTTGAAGAGAACCATGACATCAGGAAAGTGATGCCATGACTTGCAAGTGAGTTGGATTTAAGTGAGGGAGGGCTATGCAAAGTCCCCAGCCTCATTTTCTCTTCCAGAGCCACCTGGGCCCTATAGCAATGTATAGATCTATGTGACTGGAGATTACTCCCATTTAAAAAAAAAATAGATTTATTTCCAGGTACTAAAATATAGCAGCAATAAAAGCAAGTAAAATATATACTTTTAACATGAAAATAAAATCTTTGAAAGCAGAGGTAGTCAGTCTTCTCTGGCAATAGCAAGTATCTAGTAAGTTTTGTGGCAATGTATTTACCTGAATTAATGTGGGGAACAGTTTCCAAACTGGGAGTTCCTCACAGTGAGGGCAACACAGGTCTGGACCAAGATCAACAACAACAATAACAACAAAGCAATAACAAAAACTTCAATATCAGGTAGAACTTTGATATTTTGACATTTTTTCCAGTCCTTTATTTGTGAGAAATAAAGAACTGACTTTGCATGTAAAATAAATTATTAAGCAATCTTGTATTTACTATCTCTATCATGACCACATTTTAAAAAATCACTTAATAAGCACATGCCAGTACATTTACTATGTAAGACAGTGTCTCAAACCTTTTTCTCTCAATCATTGCCATAAATGCCCTAATTAGAGATCAGAAAATTCTAGTGTTTTTTGTGTGTGCATAGTTATTATATTTAATTAATAAAATTGTTCTGAAAGTTGACAATCAGGAAAATTTAAATCATGATGTTCATTAGTTAAAATATTTTCGGCATCAATAAGCTTCATTACATTTCTCTTTTACTCAGCAGGAGTATCCAAAGATCAGAATCATAGCCTCATAGGTAGTCATAGTTAGAAGAAACTTCAGATTTTATATAATCCAAGCTCATTTATACATAAAGTAAGGCTCCAAGTGATAAATTGGCTTGTCTAAGGTCATACAGTCAGGTGGCGTGAAAACAGGACAATGAAGCCAATTCCCTTGAATCCTGAATGATTTTTTTCAATTACTGTTCAATATAAAATAGACTTAAGTGATAAATTAAATATTTTTAAATTTTAATACTGTAGTTTGAAACATTTACCTATTATTTTAGACAACTGATGAGTTTTTGTTCAATTAACTTAAATATGAACCTTATCTGTAAGGAAAGCATTCATATAATTTATTGCAAATAGTGATTAAATGAAACTGTTCCATAATTTTGCAATGATACATTTCTCATTTATTTGGCATGCTTAACCTTTCCTCCAAAATTAGTCCCTTGATCATGTGAGTTGATATAAGATTAGCCTTATCTCTCCCTGGTTGTCAGTATCAGTATTGTAGAGAAAAAGAGTCTCTGAGTAGAAAAAAAAAAAGAAAGAAAAAATAAACTATTTCTGCTACATTTTTCTTGGTATGGTCTTCATAATGCAAGGTCTAAGAGAACCATTTGAATCAAGAGACAACTAAAAGTGTTGGCATTTCTACCTAGGTATTAAAGGAAACTAGGTAAAATGAAGGGGTCTAGTGCATATTGGATGAAACAAACCCATATCTGATGATGAGAGAACATGTGGTGAGAGTCAGTGGTGCGAGTACTGAGGATAGATCTATTGATGATGGAAGGCAAGAAATAACAATGACAGCTGCCATGTTTGATCCAGTATCTTTTTTCCCCTTCATTTATCCCTTGTGATACTTGGTTGGATATTCTCAGTTATCTGTTTTAGTACAGGGTAGCGTTATTCCAGAGCTAATTCAGACCACGCAACAAAAATGAGGAATAAAGCAATGAGGAAAATTTCCAATACATTCTATCTGAATTATACAAGCTTATCTAATGCCCAAGTACTCATCAAGTCAACAATAATATATTAAGCAACTGTTATGTGCAAGGCATTGTGTTGAGCACTGGGAGAAATGAAAATCAAATCACTAGAGAGTTTAAATGAATCTTGACATATGCCTCATAACCTTTATTTGCCTATACCTCCATAACTGGCAGAACAGAGAAGATAGAGCAGAAGCAAGATAAATTTAGACCACATATCACCAATCAGATAGCTTTTGTACTGTTTGAGTGAACTTGCTAATTTGTTCTGGACCCCAGGATGCTGTTCCCTGGACTCCTTTCTAGAGTTTGTTTTCTGAGTATTCACTTTTTCCTCTATGCTTTGACTCTTGGATGCTGGCCCTACTTTGATGTTTCCCCGCCACCCTGGAAAACAAAATTACTTTTGTCTAAACTCAGGTTGCATATTGATACTTGATATAGACACAACTTCTTCTCACCATGTTTGATTTCCTGGCTGAGAGTGATTATCAGTATGTGGCCTAGTGATCTGCAATATGTAATGGACCATTCTTGGTTGCTTCTCATGACCTGTCCCATCTTATATCTGTCCATGCCCTAGTGCTCATCTGTTTTTTATTTCATTAACATCAAATTCCAATACTTAAGTTCCCAAGATTCCATTCCCTCTTAAAGCTACAGTAACAGTACCTATCACTTTGTAAGGTGGAACTATTAAATTCATGTTGTTAATAAAAGCACATGTTTAGAGGCAGAATAGACCCTATGTATCATTTGGTCAAACCTGTTTTATTCATGAGGAAACTAAAGCTAGAGAAGTTAATGGACTTGCCCAAGTTCACACAGAGAATATGGAGCACATATTCAAACTGAGGCCCTTTGACTCTAAATCCAGTGTTCTTTCTATGTTGCCATATTACAGTTGAATGGATATTTTCATTCTAAAATTAGAGATAATTTTACTGAAATAAATAATCTGGTTACCTTTTCCTTTGAAAATTTGATTGAGATTGGGATCAAAATAAATAAATGTAGCTCAAGAATGTGCATATAGCAGGTTCATGATGGAGAAATGCATGTAGAAAGCCCCAGTTTCCAGCCCACACCACAGGTGACCTAAATTAATGTTGTATGGGTTTGCTGAGCCTTTTCATTCCCAAATCATTCTTCAAGAAACCCATAAATGGAGTCATCGTATCTTCACAGAAGTCCAGCTGAGCCAGCATGCTGTCTGAAGTCATGTTCTCACCTTTAGAGAAGGGAGAGAGTTTTTTGAAATTAGCAAGGATGTCTTTGATTTCTTCTGCCATCAGTCATGAAAGGCTCGACTTTATCTGGCTTGTGTTCTTCCTGTCTGGTTCTGATTGATTTCATGTAATCCTGATGTGCTCTTTGTTGTTGCCTTTTATGAAGCCAATTTCCTGTAGGTGGTCATTCATTGCTTTATCATAATACCAGGGATATCTCAGGGTACCTTTTTTTCTCTCTTCAAGCTGAGGCATTATCTGTACTGATAATAACAATATTTTCACAGAGATAACATTGTAGATATGGAGCCTCATTAAAAGTCACAAAATCCTTGAGACAGGCAGCAAATGTGTTACCATCATGGCTTTATAAATGGGGGAAAGGCGACTGAGAAAGCTCTGTGGTTAACCTTGAACACTGAGCAGAATGACTAACAGTCATACCTGGACTTCTAAGAGAAGACTCGAATTCTATTTCCTTCCTCCTTAGATTAGGATTAAGAAAATTGGTAAAAATATGACATAATTAGAAACAGGGATTCTAGTCTCGCTAAATATATTCAATCAACACTATTTAAATAATTATTTGGTGTTATTTAATCAAAATTTCATAAGATGAATAGTGTAGCTCTTGTTGGTCTGCACCCATGTCAACCAGGTCTATTTCATCATACATAGGCCACTCTATCATAGCAATTTCTTACAGGATATTTCAATGCCAAGAACTAACAGCTTCTCTTTGGCATATAACATGATTAGGCCATTTATCCAAATAGCGCAGAAGGGATGTGTAAGATATATAGTCTCCTTCTCTTCCTCAGCTCCAATATAAGCTGACAGAAGGCTGCCCTCTGATCAGATGCAATACAATTCAGATCCATACTACATTGCTACTTGATTCTTATGACTGAAATAAATCTTTCTAATCATGATAATAACCAAGGCCTTCTTAATGAGAGGCATTACAGTAATCAATTGTTGGTAGACAAAAGTTCTAATGATGTGAAGATGCTGACTCCCTAAAGTACCCAAACATGAAAGATCCCCACTTCTGTCAGATATCCCCATAGGATAGGTGTAAAACCTCCCCATTTTCTGTGATTATCAGCTGGCTTTAATTTTAAATTCCCTATTTTCTTTATCTTTTTATTTATTATTTTGCTTTTGGGAGGCGGGGAGGCAGGGCAATTAGGGTTAAGTGACTTGCCCAAGGTCACACAGCTAGTAAGTGTTAAGTGTCTGAGGATGGTTTTGAACTCAGGTCCTCCTGATGCTGGGGTTGGTGCTCTATTCAATGCACCACCTAGCTGCCCCTATTCCCTATTTTCAACACCTGCTTTGACCCCTCTGTAAAAGGCATGGGTTTTTATTTGTATAATTAACCAATTAATAATTTTGCTACACTGGCTTTGAAGACACTTCTAAGAGAAGTAAGGTATATAAAAAGACTTTAATCAGCTTCAAAATGAGGAAGAGACTCCATGTTTCCTATATCACTACTGCCTATTTTTGTGTGTACACCTGTGTGTATGTATATATGATTATTTTGTATACATATACAATTATGCATATATATATATTAAATACAAATATATGAAGCTTAAAATGTTTGTACAAACACATTCATTTGTATTTAATCATTATTAATATTTTTACAACATTTAAAATATAATCTACAAAACAATAAGGCAAGCCAGATTTGTAATATTTGTTAATTTCCATGGTGGAAATGCTCACACTGAAAATTTAACAAGCTTTATCCCAGAATATCTTTATTCCTGTGCAGAGAAATGAGATAATAGCACCAACAAAAGCTCACATTGATTTGGCATTTTTATATTTCCAAAACTCTTTATGTTCATTATTTTTTTTCATCAACACAGCATCTTTGAAGTAGGTCCTATTATATTCCTAATATTACAATGAGATTCTGTGAAGTGAAGTGAATTGCCACAGGTGCATAGTTAGCAAGTATAGTATGGCATAGATTGGGAAGATAAATTGGCTCTAAAACATGGAAGACCTTGAATAGCAGACTAAAGAGATTTAATTTCACTTACTAATTTACCAGTGGACTTATCATGTGAGTGATTGGCAAGGTGTCCAGAACCCAATCTTATGTTTTCCTTGAAGCTATATCAAAAACAAAATTCAATGTCTATAATTTGATTTCCTTTACTTTAAGGACTTTTAGGCATAAAATGACATTTAACCTCACTTTTATGTAAATCTTGTTTTACAAATTGGTCTAGAACTTCTTAATCTGTGGCCCATAAACTTGTTTATTTTTAAATATATTTGAAAACTATTTAAATATTACTTGTTTCCTTCATAATCCTGCGTACTTTATCTCATACTCTTAAAAAAAGATTTATAGTATGCATAAGTAAGTTTCAGAAAACTGCTAAAAATGTTAATGATATACACCCTTAGTAAAAACCTTCCATAGTCAATTTCATTATCAGTGGCTGGAAACATTGTGAAAGAATGAGTGGAGTAAAGAACCGTAAGTGGATACTAAAGCTCAGATAATAGATTGTGTTCTAAGCAGATGTGTGCATAGCTCTTTTGTAAGAAATTTCAGTTGTGAGAAAGAACAAGTAATCAAATTTCTCATCTTGAGGATATTAGGTTCATGAGCTCTATCTGTCCAAGGAATTGATGATCAAAAACATTGAAATGGTTCATCTTTATCAGGAGAGCAATGATTAATACAGTTAGAGAAACCTGAGGTAACCCACGCACCCTGATTCGAGGATACTAATAAACTATGGAAGAGTTCATTGACCTTAGCAATGGAAATCCATCCCAGTGGAGCACATAAACCATCCTTGCTAGGTACTTCAGCAATGAAGAAAAGAAATGTAGTTTGGGATGAGGGCAATTTTGTTTAAAAAAAAAAAAGCAGTTATACCTGCTTAAAATCAGAGAAGCTTCTGCAAGTGTCACATCAACCTCTTCTGCCTGCCTCCCAAGATTTTGGTCTAGCCAATCAGTTATTAAATTAAAATGTCATTGCACAGGAAATAGAATAGAACATGATACCATATGATTAGTTAATGCAAACTCTTATTTAACACACACAAGATCTTGAATATTACCACATAGGCTAGATGGTTAAAACTCAAAGCAGAATCAGAGGATCACTCAATGGACATCTCCAAATGTGAATATGCAATTGTGAAATGAAGTTCATATCAGAGACTAATAATTTTTCCTTTGGGTTCAAGAACTATACTAGATAGAAGTGAGAATGATTGCATTTAGGTATATGCTCCAAATTTCGAGAACTAATAGGTCTGGCAAGACCTAAATCTCTGAGAAGACCTGTTGCTGGCAAGATCTCAGCATATTTACATATTAGAAAATATGGCCTTTTGGTTTTGGTTATGGCCTCACTAGAAAATTGGCCTTTTGGTTTCAGTGACATGGTTCTTGCATATAGTAAGTGGTTGATAAGTACTTGTTGACTGAATTACTGACTGTCTGGAAAACTGAAGATGATAAATTTGAAGATACTAAAAAAAAAGGAATTTAGTTGATCTTCTGTTAATTCATCTGAGAGGACTTTGGAGAGTATTGCAGAATCTTGGTTTCATTGTGGATAAAATTAGAGTACTGGGACAGTATCCCCATAGTTTAAGATAAACTTTATTCTCAGGTCTGTGCAGAAGGAATGCCACCTTGAAAATGACTAATGCCCAAGCAGAGATCTTGGCTATGACATTTTGTTATTCAAGTATGTGTCTTTCTGCTATTCCCTCCAAAATGTATCTGAACTGTTCCAGGTTTGGTTTAGTGCTCCAAACTTTCTTTCCACAATTTCTATTTAGTATCCTGAATTTCTTAATACAAGTATACTTTGGGTTGACATAAGTATGACACTTTCTCTTCCTGTTTAGTATTAGAGCCTGTCTCATAGTGCCCTTTTCCCAAAAGACACTTTCTCTCCTTCTCCGTGCTAAATGTTTCAATCTACTACATGTAGCAGTCTTATTCCCAAAGGTATCAATCACGTAATATTTACAATGAGAAACCCTTTTTTAGTAGAATTTAATTAACTTCTTATGTCTGTTTCTGAGACAGTATGATCAGGACCATGGTGAAAGAAAATAAATGGCACAGCTTGTGAGAAGAGGGTCCTTAATATGATGTTAGATACATAAGTCTCTCTAATGCATTGTTTATGAGTACATCAAGATGATTCCAAGATATGTATATGTATGAAAAATATATTACTGGACACACACGTGTATATATGTGCATATATTCATACATACATATATACATATGTACGCACATATATATAGGTACATATACATACTAATTTTATTAATTTGAATGATCCTCCCATCTTTGTTGCCTAATATGCCTTAGGACTCTTTAACAGATGGGTGTAGGGGGGTAAAGGATTGAATAAATGCTTGATTATTGATTGGGATTTAAGATGAGAATATTGTGTCCCTAGGGTTGGTGTAGAATAGAAAAAGAGTGAAGGAACAGGGATCAATGCATGCTTGAGAACAGTGGATATTTGAGACCAAAGGGAGAAAATGCATTATTTAGGCATTCTCCAAACTGAGATTCATGTGGATAGACACAAAGTCAGACTGAGTCAAAGATAGGAGTTCTCAAAGGTTGTTAATAGGGAGTGCTGGGCAGGAAATGAACAGAATTTGAAAAATGGGCTCAATCTGGGGGGACGACTACACAGAAAAAAAAATAGAATTTATGTTGAATTTCATGTGATTTTACAATGGAATATTGGAGAAATGCCAAATGATAAAATAAGCTTCTTTATAAGAGAAAGGGAAGAACAGGAAAATAAAGGAAATTGATTTTCTCTTTTTTTCACATTTATAGGTGACTTGCATCAAATACGATTTTGTGGCTAGCATCAATAGGACATCTCCCTCCTGTTTCTAAAACACATGATCCAGCATCAGGCAGAAATTCTCAGTAGATGAAGGTGGAGACAGCATAAATGAAATTTTCCAGAAGATTTTTTCCCAAGTCATTCTGCCATACTATCTATAAATTTTAAGGCATCACAGTCAATTGCCCTTGATCTTCAGCCATACTCCACCATAGAGGATATGGTATTATATTTCAAAGTCTCTCAATACATATGGAGCAATGGTATTCCCTTCTCCAATATTTCAATGACATTTATTTAAGAGAGTTTATTATCAAAGGCAAGGATGCCCTCAAACAAGTAAAGGGAAAATATAGCCTATCTGCCAAGTAGTTTCCTATCTTTCTCTTACAGCATGTTGGCTTAGTTCTGAGCCAAAGGGAAATGTACTTATCAAGAGTGTAACTCCTGGGTCTAATATTGTCACTTCTGTAGTTTCCTTTAAGCAGGCCCACAAGCAGTAACTAATCATCTTCTTTCTTTTTAAAGCAACTCACCACTACATCATCAAACTTGTCTTCCAGTTTTGTCATTAGAACCAGTAGAAGTACTCCAGTTTACTTAGATCTTCTAAGTTCCTTTGCTTCTGTTTCCTTACAAGCATTTTTTAGAGTAAATTGACCTGTGCTAGTTGTTTGAGTGTGACTGAAAAGGCTGGCATGCATTATTTTTAATTTCTGTGAAAAAGATTTTATACCATCATCCCCATTGGAACAAAATAAGGACTTACTACACTCATTTAGAAAGATA
>JAQQSV010009552.1:0-13493 GCA_028646515.1 Pseudochirops corinnae
TGAAAATCCTTCTTCAGCTCATCTCTAGCTTTAAGGCATTCTTCATGTTTATTGGAGGCCCCTGGTGGGGGTGCTCTGGCTGCGCTCTCCTCCTCCCTCTCTCTCCCATGATCTTTCTTTTACCCAAAGAAGGAATCTAGGGTTTGGGAGCTATTCTTACTTTGCTTCTTATGCTTATTCTTACTCATGGTTGTTCAGACCGTGATTTTTTTTTTAAATCTCTGTGGGGCTCTGCTTCCAGAAGGAAAAGCTCTGTCCCAAATCGCTGGGGTCCTCCCGGCTGCCGTAGCTCTCAGGAAGATGCTGGGACTCTTCCTACTTGCTTCTGGCTGACTGGATAATGAAGACTCCAAGACCGAGGCCCAACACGGTGATCCAGATCCAGGCTGCTCAATGGGAGAGCACTGGCCTGAGAACAATTGCTCAGTCCCCCTGCTGTCTGCAGGCCACGGGCGGGAAGCTGCAATGCGGAGGCGGGTGCAAAACCTCTGCCTTTTGCTTTTCTGCTCTGGAGGCCTTTTGGCCGGACTGCTTATCTCCCCCTTTCGCAATCCCCACTCGCAGCTGCCACTAATCCGCTCACCAGAGGGACTTCTCTGCTCCTCCTGCCCAGCCGACCCTGGGGCACAGCCGCGGCTTCAGGCCAGGCTGGTTTCGGTTCGCAGTGCTGATATGGTTCCTCGTAGCCGAGCTGACTTTAGTGGGAAGTATCTTTGTGTGTGTTTTGGAGTTCTAGGATTGGTTTAGAGTCCTATTTTATGGGTATTTTGGGGTGGCTATGTGAGAGCTGTGATGTTGCTGCTGCTACGCCACCATCTTGGCTCCACCCCTATGTCTGCTAATTAACTGAATATAATCCAGCCTTCTCTATGCAGAGTGTCTGGTAGAGAGCTGATATTGATGTTAAGGAATTATGATTATTAAAATGTTATGCCTGCTTCAGTTTCCTCATCTATAAAATGGGGATCATAATAGCACTATACCTCCCAGGGTTGTGTAAGGTTAATTAGGTATAAGAGCTTTTCTGCCCATTAATAGTCCTATGTGCTTTGCTGTGTTACCTCCTGAATCACATAGAGCCCATTGGGGGAGGACTTGCTTAAAGAGAAGCTTGCTTAGAGGAGGCTTGCCTGTAGGAAGGCTTTCACACCTTTTGGCACTAAGCTAACTGGGCACTAAGCCATGAGAGTTGTGGTACCTTCTGGCTCTGAGAAGTATATAAATACTCTGAGTTAGTATTTTGCTTTGGGAGTTTGATTATGAGAAGGACCTTGTGATTTCCTGATCGAGACTCTGAGTAGCCATATGTTCAGACCCTCAACTGCTCAGATATAAAGTATCTCTCAATCTAGTGGTGCATGTAAAGTATATAGCAATATTGCTTTGATTCAGGCAGTCAGAGCCCTGTCTGTTGGTCTTTATGCTAATTTCTCTGCTTGTATTTTCTCTGATGTTCAGGGTGTTGACCTTTCCTTTGAACTAATAAATATAATTAAAAGTAGGATTGTTAACCCCCTTTTGATCAGTCTTTCCTAGAAAAGCAGATCAAAGAACCTGTGCTAGCAGGCTATCCTGGGTATGCTACAGTGCTTGGTGTTACAGGTTGTCATGAAGATTGAACAAGATTATATTTGTGAAGCTCTTTGCCAGTCTTAAAAGACTATATAAATATTGGCTATAATTATTTTAACTGTCTTCAAATATTTGAAGGACTTGAGTGGGAGGAGGGAGATTTGTTCTCTGTGGCTACAGGGAGAAGAATAAGCTTAACATAATGGAGAACTTTCTTTTTCTTCTTAAAAATATTTTATTTTCCCCCAATTACATGTAAAAACAATCTTTTTGTTTGTTTACTTAGTATTTTGTTTTTCCCCAGTTGCATGTAAAAACAATTTTTTTTGTTTCTTTAGTATTTTGTTTTCCCCCAATTACATGTAAAAACAATCTTTCTGTTTGTTTATTTAGTATTTTGTTTTTCTCCAGTTGCGTGTAAAAATAATTTTTAACATTCGTTTTTAAAACTTAAAAACAGTCTTTAACACTTTAAAAAAAGTTTTGTGTTCCAAATTCTATACTTCCTTTCCTTTCTTCTCCTCTCTCTGAGGCAGTAAGAAATCTGATGTAGGTTATATATGTATAATCATACAAACATTTCTATATTAGTGGTTTTGTACAAGAAAACTCAAACAAAACAAAAATAAAGAAAGGAAGAAAAGAAGAGTGAAAAATATTATGCTTCAGTCTTTATTCTGATGACATCAATTCTTTCTCTGGAGTTGGATAACATTTTTTATCATGAGTCATTTGGGATCGTCTTGGATCATTGTATTGCTAAGAATAGCTAAGCTGTTCACAATTGTTCATCATACAATGTTGCTGTTACTGTGTACAATGTTCTCCTGGTTCTGCTCACTTCACTTTGTATCAGTTCATGTAAGCCTTTCCAAGTTTTTCTGAAGTCATAAGGGAAAACTTTCTAATAGTTGGATCTGTCTGAAAGCAGAACAGGATACCTCATGAAGATAAGGGACAATGGTAGAAGATAGGAATGCTTTAGAAATTGCAAAGTGCTTTATGGAAGGATTGCCTGCAATCACATGGCTATGAAGAGTCTAAGATGTAATTCAGACCAGAGTCTTCCTGGCTGTGTCTTGAATGCCAACTCTTCAATGCTACTTTACCTCTCAAGGAAATGAGTTCTCCATCCCTCAAAGGATTCAGATAGAGGCTAGTTGACTTTCTTTTGGAGACCCAGAAAGGGGAATTCTTTTACAGTAAAGGTCACTGAACTGGATATCTTCAAAATTCCCTTGCAGCTCTAAGGTATGGTGATCTCAGGGATTAGTGATCTATATAACTGAGGCTGCATATACTCAGAGACCCAGAGTGCTGGGACATATCTAATTTCACCTAACAAAGCCTGATAAGAATGTTTATATATATATATATATATATATATATATATATATATATATATATATATATAATATCTATCTATCTATCTATCTATCTATCTATCTATCTATCTATCTATCTATCTATCTATCTATCTCCAGAAGGCTTGAGGCTGGTCTTGGGGAAAAACTCCCCCAATAAAACACCAAAACAAACAAAACCAAAAAACCTAACCTCTAGAAGATAAATGTTTTTTCTTCTTCTCTCATTGTGTTCCTTATTTCAGAATAAGGAAGTCTATGAGTCTCTGCCAATAGTCTTAATGTCTTTTGCTCTAGGAGTTATGAAATACATCAGTTTGAATAATGGAATAATCAGAGAAGTGGCATGTTATTGTGAAAAGGGCATTGAATCAGGGAGACTTGGATTCTAGTCTCAGTTTTACCACTAACTCCTGTAACCCTGGACAAGTTGCTTTCCTTGTCAAAGCTTAAAGTTGTCTCAGCAGGGAATTCTGATGAAAAGACCTTTAAGGTCCCTCCCAATTCCAAAAAGCACAACCGAAGTGGGCTTTAGGTAGGAGCAATTTTTGGACCTGTGGAGCTGGGCCTCAATCAAACCTCAAACTTATGCATCAGAAGTCTCCTCAGTGATGGCCATGAGTCACGCCCCCACCTTCCTGAGCCCCTCTCCAGAACGTAAAATGTTTTCCCTTATTTTTAGACCTATAACTCCAAGGAATGAATCTTTTCTTCATGGTGTGGAGTTTCTCCTACCGAAGCACATTTATATGATCCAGGGTATATAAATTTGGCTACAGGTGAAATTTGACGACTGCCAGGCAAGTCAGTGGTTTCTGAAGGAACAAAACGGGAAATTTCACAGGCCTGGAATGAGGAGGAGATTTTTTTTTTCTCTCTCTCAAACATTTGTCCCCAGGCAAAATGTTGCCACTTTCATAGGAAAAACGGTTTCAAATATTGGCTTTTGTTTTTATGGAAAACGGTGAAAAATTTGAGGGAAAACCACAGAATCCTTTGCTTTTATTGAAACCACGAAAACTTGATTTTTCCCCAGTTTTGCTGAGGGCTGAAATTTCTTCTTTGAAAGGCTTTACTTTTTATTTTCCTCTTTTAATATCTCCTGAGAGGCTAATGAAAGGTTTTTCTGTTCCCTCTGTAGCGCTGACCCTGGTCATGCCAAATCTTGACGCAGAAGAATAATTTACATGCCCCAATATTGCCAGTTGGGGACTTCTTCATGTTCAGATCACCAGACACTGGGCCCCGACTCCTCCTGATCCTCATGCAGGCAGAATGCCCATGGAAACTGGGGAGCATTTACCTGGGAAAGGCCCACGGGGATTACCTCGACCTCAATAAAATCATTGAACCTGACACCGCTTTCCCTCTAGTTGTTTTCTCTATCGCTCCTTAACCTTACTCTCTTACTTTTCCCCTCCAGCTCCTTCCTGAAAAAAAAATGGAAAATCCTATTTGCATAGATGCTGCTTCTGCCAGGGGGAAAGAAATGCTGGACACCCGGCCCGATTCAATGAATTAATTGGTTCCCCCCGGCCCCCATCCCCTGGTGGCTGCACTGGACAAAACAAGTAAGGGCTGTCCCAGCTGAGCGTCACCCTTTGCATATCTTACAATGGCCACTCTGTTGGACTGGGCATGAGTTTGCCTTCTTAATAGGCATTTTATTTTGTAATAAAACAACTCGGGGGGAACTCTCCCACATGGTGAAACTGAGACGTTTTAAAACGACCAGAAGGCGAGCCACACCAGGTATGACTTGCTCAAAGTTTTTAGTAACCGAATCCCATGTCCTAACCCCTTTGGGGCATCCCAAGACCGTTAGGTGCCCTGGAGGGTGTCACTCAGCAAGGGATAGCTTGGTACATTGAAGGGCTTCATTGACTGCAGATAAAGTCATGGCTTGGATCCAATTACTCTGACCTACTACAGCTTCCCTGACGATGACTAATTTGCAAAATGGGGGAATTAACCAGACATGTTCCTTTCCATTCTCTGTCACTCCTGTTTATGAGCCTGACATTCTATTATTGTCTTTAGTCCTTCGTTCTTGAAAAGATGATGTCTTGACTTGCTTGTGAATTGGATTTCAGTGAGTCAGGTTGTCTTCAGAGGTCATCACATGGCACAGTGGGAAGGTCAATAGACCTGAAGTTAGAGGATTTGAGTTCAGATCCCACCTCTAGCACTACCTTGGGCAAACCCTCTTCCTCTCTCTGGTCCTCAGTTTCCTCCTCTTTAAAATGGGGATGTTGTACTTGACCAAGATTTCTAGGTCTTTTTTTTTTTTTTTTTGTAACATGGACCCTTTGGCAGTCTGGTGAAGCCTATGGAGTCTTTCTCAGGATCACATTTTTAAATGCATAAAATAAAATACATCAAATTACAAAGGAAATCAGTTCTATTAAAAAAGTTATCAACATTTTAAAAAACAGAGTTCATAGACCCTTAGGTTAAGAACCCCTGGACTAGA
This sequence comes from Pseudochirops corinnae, assembly GCA_028646515.1. Classification (NCBI taxonomy): domain Eukaryota; kingdom Metazoa; phylum Chordata; class Mammalia; order Diprotodontia; family Pseudocheiridae; genus Pseudochirops; species Pseudochirops corinnae. The sequence goes on from JAQQSV010009552.1 coordinate 5,410, forward strand.
TAATCTCTAAGGTCCTTCCAAGCTTTTACTATGGATTTAAGGGCTTTGTTTTAACAAGTAGCTGCAAATGAAAAGAGAGACAATTTATTCTCCCCCAAATTAAAAATGTCTTGATGTGACTATTTTAATTAATGGACTTAATGCATTTAGATTATTCCACTTCATTGCATGGTCAAATTTTCTATTTTGGAAGAGTCCAAAATCTTTCTCACTCATAATCACCTAAAATCTAAGCATGTTCCACTTCCAAAGGGGATAAAAAAACAAGAAACTTTAAAATTCTTTCTTCTTTCTTCTCATTAAGATACTTTTAGCACTAGAAGGATAACTGAAGAAGTGACTCTTCATGAAATCTCCTCTGATTGCCTGCTCAGACCCATCTTCCTATTACTATTTTATTTTTGTTATTCAAAACCCAGCCTGTTGGTTATCTGTCAGTAATAAATGCATGTTAACTGGCAAAACTGCTCTAATGTTCACTGACCTGTTATTTAATTTGCTTTTAAATTTAATGTAAATATTGCTCTACCACGGGTTCTGTGAAGTTTAGAACAAGTTTCTCTTTGCTCCCTTATCTGATTATTCTTTAAAAAGACATGTCATTGTTGAGATTTGAGAATAACAGCTTTATATTAAAAAGAAAAAAAATATTCCTCCCATAACTTGCTTGTTCTTTTCCGTATTTTTCTTCTTTTTCTTAAACTGTCAAGTTCTTCCTGCTGCATCCACACGCCTGGAGCTCTTTCTTGCAAGGGGGATTGCACCCTCCCATTTGAGGCTTTAATTTTCTCTCTTCTGGGCTGGTTTCAATGGAGCAGATAGTTGACCCTTCCTCATATTTCCCTACTCTCTCCCCTTTACTCCCTCCCCCAACTCTATCCCACCACATCTGGAACAGCCTCCCTGTCTCTCCATGCCCAATTGACTCCCAAACTATTTCCAAATCACATTTCTCCTTTCCGGCTCCTGCTTCCTAACATGCTCACTAATAAAATAGTCAGACCTGACTCCCTGGATGTTCTGGATTCCTCTCCCCTCCTTCATTCACCTGGGAGTAGAACCATTACATAGCTCCTAATTCTTCACCGGGTGACATTCTATACTCAGATCTTCACATACTGCTTGTGTCCCGATGGAAAGACCATAGTCGTTTCAGTACTAAGGAAAACTAGCCAAATAGATGGAGAAGTTCATGATTTCAGATTAATCTTTTTAACTCATGACTTTCATCATGTTGCTTAGGACAAATCCAAACTCCTCAGGTTGGCATTTTAGGTCTTTTTCCAATTTCATCCCAGTTTTGTTACCCATTATCACCCTATGCAAACTCCACCCACTCTAAAGGATTCATGAGCTTGATTAAAAAAAAAAATCACTAAGTGCATTTCAATATTGCTGGTTTCCTTTGTAATCTGATGTATTTTATTTTATGCATTTGAAAACATGACTCTGAAGATTCCATAGGCTTTGCCAGACTGCAAAAGCTTCTATGATACAAAAAAGGCTAACAAGTCCACCCAGACTAGTCTTCCAAACAAATGTTCGTATTTCCATCTCTCTACCTATGCACATTCATTTTCCCTTCCATTTCCATTTGTGTTTTAAGAACCTAAGATCTTAGATAAAGGACTGGAAGTGACCTTGGGGTCGTCTTTTTCAGTCCCTTGATTTTACAGAGGAAGAAACTGAGGCTAAGAGGTTAAATGACTTGCCCAATGTTATACAAGCGCTTAAGAGAGTTCTCTGAGACCAGCCCTTTTCATGATGTCTTCCCTGTAGCCCAGTTCATTAAGAAACATTTATCAACATATTAAAAAAAAAAGTTCACAGACCCCCAGATCTCTCTCCTCTGACCGCCATTTGCAGGATTCATACCACTCCTTCGGTAATAGTCAAAACTGCCTTGTTTTGTAAATTATCTTTTCACCTGCATCCATTTGGTCTCTTCAATGAAGCTATAAAATCCTTGATGAGACTGTCTTGAGTGTTGTTTTCCCCAGATTGAGCTCAACACATTTTAATTGACTTCATTTGTGGGCTGATAACTGCAAAAATCTACATGCAAAAATGGGGCACTATTGGCCAATCTCTGTAGGATTTATGTTCGATGAGCTTTCGGATGATTCCTTGTCCTCATGTTCAGGACTTTCTAATTTCTTCTTTGTCTTTTGCATTCTTAAACCCAATGCCAAAGTCCTCACTTACTGTCTCTGACCAATCAAAGCATTTACTTTGAGCTCAGTCTCCAAAGTCTTGTTTTTAAAGATGCAATTAACAGCCACCACTGAAGTTCTGCTCAAACTTGAATAGAAATGGGGGCCACTATACCATAGAGAAGCATTCCATGGCTGCATATGAACTTAGGAAATCAGATAATAATATTATCTAGGTTTTATTGCATTTTTTCAAATATTCCCCAATTACATTTTAATCTAGTTCTAATTACATTTGCCTGTGTTTGACAACTCTCATGTGCAATACTTAATAACACTTGTAGCATTTATTGAGCACTTTATGCTTTTGTGAAGTGCCTAATAGACTCTTTCATGTATTCTCACAACAATCCTGTGAAGCAAGTACTATTATCCCCATTTTACAGATGGGAAAACTGAGGCTCAGAGAGATTAGGTGATCATACTTAAAGTCACATAGTTTGTATCTGAGGAGAGATTTGGACCCATGTCTATCTGGTTTCACAATCTACTGTATTATGCTGTCTAAAAATACCACAGCAATTATCACTCCCTTTTTGTGAATGGAGAAATCTAGTCTTGTCAAGATGAAGTGAGTTGCTTCACTTGAAATTGAAATTATTTTCTGTAGAGAGATAGGATGGCAAAGTGGATTGAGAACTGGGCTTTGAATCAGGAAGGCCTGGGTTCAGATCCTGTTGGACACTTCCTAGCTAAATGAACTACATCTTGCAATGAGAGCCTGTAATCTTGATTTTTCTTTTAACATATTGATAACTATATTTCAATGTTGCTGGTTCCCTTTGTAATCTGGAATTTTTTAAAATGCATTTAAAAACATGATTCTGAGAAGGACTTCATAGGCTTCACCAGGCTTTACTTAATTTCTTCATTTGTAAAATCAAGGGACAGAAAGGGATGACCTCCAAGGTCACTTCCCATTCTATATTTAGGCTCTTAGGTCCTTGAAGCATGGACAGAAAGGAAAGAGGAGCACATTACAAGAAAGGAAAATGAGGGCACAAAGTTTATCTGGGAGTATGAAGATTTGTTTGGAAGTTTATTCTAGGTGGATTCCTAGACTATTTTTGTATCATGGACCCTTTGGCAGTATGGCAAAGTCTGTGGAGTCCTTCTCAGAAATGTGTTCAAATGCATAAAATAAAGTACATCAGATTACACAGCAATCCAGCAAATTTGAAATATTAATATATTAAAAGAAAAATCAAGTTCACAGACTCTTGATGCAAGATGAAATTCACTCAGCTGGGAAGTGTCAGACAGGATCTGAACCCAGGCCTTCCTGACTCAAAGCCCAGTTCTCAATCCACTTTGCTGCCCTATTTCTTTATAGAAAAAAAGCTCTGGCAAGTCCTGTTCAGATGGGTCAATGATGGGTTATATGGCCATCATCTGAGGTCAACAGGTTGGCCATAGGATGATGAATTTTTCAGCCACGACAACTCTGGAAGACCATATAATAAAAAATAGAAGGTTTATCATTTGTATCAGTAGAAGGAATGCCCAAACAGAAAAAAAAAACTCAAACACTTGTGGTATTGTTGTAAATACTTAGCACAATTAGTAATGGGAAGTCTCTGGTCTACATGATTTGCTGAATGTTTTGGTAGCTAAGGAAAAAAAAAACAACCTGTATTATAAAAATGATTTGAGTAAATTTTTAAAATCAAATCTATCCCATCTTTAATGTGGTAGTTTTTATTCAGATGTTTAATTGACAAGTCAGGGGTGAAGCACTTGGGAATAGACAATATCACACACTAGTATGTTTGGAATGGGGAGGAGAAGATTTCACTCATGACTCCAAAAGATACCATTCATAGCTTTCCTAAGATTAAGAGTTGGAAGTGACTGTAGACACCATCTAGTGTCTAACCCCTTTATTTGACAGATGAGGAAACTGTGACCTAGAGAAGGGAAGTGATTTATCCAAGGTCATATAACCATTTAGCAGAAGATTTAAGACTCTTTGACTTTTGATTAATATAAGTCAGTAGATTCTGTCATTCCATGTCTTATTTCTCTAGTTAGATTGTAAACTTCCTCGGGGTAAATCTCATGTTTAGAATTTTTGGTATGTCCCATAGAAATCAGGTTCTTTGCACAGTTAATATTCATCAGTGCTTTCTGAAGTATTAATTGCTGTGGTGGACTTTTTCTATCTCTAGTCCCAGGTGGAGAAGAAATTTTCAGGGGGAGCAGCTCATATATTTGGAATCACTTTTTGCTAACAAAGGACTTCATGTATTTCATCTCATTTAATTCGTACTTCAACTCTATGAGAAAGGGCTAAGTATTATCCCATTTTGCATATAGGAAACTTAGGCTCAGAAAGTTGATGTGATTTACCTAAGGCTACTTAGGGAGTAACTAATCAGGATTTGGACCCATATTCTCTGATTCCAATCCCAGTGCTTTTTCACTATTTTATGTTCACCATATTGTATTTCTGTCATTCATTTATATACACTTTTAATGTGTGTGCGTATGTACACATATATATGCATATATTCACATATCTTAAGTATGTTTGTGGATATATGTGTGTGTTTATGTACATGTAAAATCCTGCTAGCTTCATGTTCAAGATACTTTGATCCTCTTGTTCATAAGACACAGTATCTCCAGCAAAAGAAACCATTTTTGTATATAGTTATTTGGAGAGGCTGGTCCATACACTGTCTCTATCTTTATTTCTATCTCTGTCTCCATCTATCACTATTACTTTTATCTGTATCTATACTTATATCTATACCCGTTAATCAATTGTTGTGTTTGTCCTTTGTTCTTGAAGAGGACCATGACATCAGGGAGATGATGATGTGACTTGAAATTGACCTTGATTTGAGTGAGTGAGGGAGGACTGTGCAAGGTCACCAGCCTCACTTTTTCTTCAAGAGCCATCTGGGTACAGTGGCCAGATATTCATTAGGACGACTGGAGATGACCTAGGATGCAATGGGAGACCCTGACCATTTTAAGCTAAGGTCTTTTCAGGTTCTCACTTTGAATGAGGTAACACCCATTCAGTGAATAGGTCTCTTTAAGAAGTGAATCAAGGAGTGGGCCTTTTAATTTAAAAGAAAAATCAAACTGAGAGGGGAAGACCCTCAGGATTGCTGGCCAAAAGAGAAACAGTTACCATTTCCATTTACTTTGAGCCAGAGGGCCCCCAAAATAGCCATTAAGCAGTGCTTGGGCAGAGACCTATTGTCGTCCCATCTGTGAGCTCCGGGATGAAATGGGTTTAAGGTTTGGTCTTTGAGAAAGAAATCCAGCCAATAAACCCTAAGTTGACCAGGCAGCTTTCTGTCATCAAAATTTACCTTCCTGCTTGTGGCTTTCAGAGTGGGATCATGGTGGTGGGCAAGAATAAGCACCTCACCAAAGGTGACAAAAAGGAGCCAAGAAGAAAGTGGTTGATCCATTTTTGAAGAAGGATTGGTATGATGTAAAACACCAGGTATGTTTCACATTTGAAATACTGGCAAAACACTGTCTACAAGGATGCAAGGAACAAAACTTGCCTCTGATGGTCTCAAGGGTCGAGCTTTTGAAGTGAGCTGTGCTGATCTGCAGGATGATGAGGTTGCTTTTTATAAGTTCAAGTTAATTACTTAAGATGTTCAGGGTAAAACTAATTTCCATGGAATGGACCTTACCCAGGACAAGAAGTCAAAAAGTGGCAGATTGTGATTGAAGCCCATGTTGATGTCAGAACTACTGATGGGTACTTGCTCCACCTCGTTTGTGTTTATTTTACCAAAAAGCACAACAACCAGATCTGTAAGACCTCTTATGCCCAGCACCAATAGGTCCATCAAATTCGTAAGAAAATGATGGAAATCATAAGCTGAGAGGTGCAGAAAAACGAATTGAAAGAAGTTTTCAATAAACTGATTCCAGACAGCATTGGAAAAGACATAGAAAAGGCTTGCCAGTCCATTTACCCTCTCCGTGACGTATTTGTCTGAAAAGTCAAGATGCTCAAGAAGCCCAAATTTGAATTGGGAAAGCTAATGGAGCAGCATGGTGAAGGTGGTGGCTCTGAAAAACCTTCAGGAGATAAAACAGGCACAAAAGTAGAAAGGGCTGATGGCTATGAAGCACCAGTTCAAGAATCTGTCTAAAGAAAGTTTTAACTATTGAAAAATAAAAATTGATCATTGGGAAAAAAATTTACCTTCCTTTGGCCAGGAGAGGGAGAGTCAATCAACAAACATTTATTAATCACCTACTATGTATCAGGAACTCTATCTAACCTATATCTACGTCTATACATGTATCAGAGATTCTAACATATGAGTAGATGAAGGAGGATATTATTTTGCCAAAATTTTCTTTGCTTTTGAATGAAAAAAAATCCTACTTATAGGCATGTTACTTAACAAATACCAATCCCATCTCTATAGCACTTAAATGTTTACAATCCTGGGAGATAGATAATACAAGTATTAGCAACCCCATTTAATCCCAGCTACAAGGGACCCACTGGGACCCTTGGAAGACCCTAGTCAGAACTTGTGCCAAGGGGATCCCTTTCTTCCATCTCCCTGTGGGTTATCCCAGACACCTGAAGGCCTGGGGAAGTTAAGTGATTGTGTAGAATCAATCAACAAGTACTTATTGATGTCTTGTTATCTGCCAGGCACTCTGGTAAGGAACTAGAGGTACAAAGTCAAAATGAAACGGTCCTTAGAGCTGTTATTACCACTCTTATTAAAAATAGTGTTTGTAATCCTGACTATAACAATAAGACAAGACAAAGAAATTCAGAGAATGAGTATAGGCAAAGAGGAAACAAAATAATTTCTTGCAGATATTGTTTTTCTATTTAGAGAACTCAAGAGTCAACTAGAAATCAAAATAATAGCTTCAACAAAATGACGGTCCATTAAATAAATCCACACAAATCGTCAGCAATTCTGGTTGTTACCAACGATCCCAGCAAGAAGAGATAGAAAGAGGAGAAACTCTATTAAAAATTATTACAGGATACGTGTAATGTTCAAGATTCTGTGTACCAACATATACAAAGGAACCACTTGAATCCAACTACAAAACATTCTTTAGAGAAATAAAGACAGACCTAAATAATTAGAGAAACAAAGATTGCTCCTAGTTAGACTTATCAAGATGATAAGATGAAAATACAACTTAAATGAATTTACTTATTCAGTGTCATATTAATCCAACCCAACTTGTTACTTAGAAATAATGAAATTCTTCTGGAAGAGCAAAAGACAAAACATCTCAAGAGAAATAATTTTAACAAGAAAGAAAGAGTATAGAGTGTTCAGTTGTGTCTGACTCTTCATGATCCCATTTGAAGTTAGTTTTCTTGGCAAAGATAGTAGAGTGGTTTGCTATTTCCTTCTCCAGCTCATTTTATGGATGAGGAAATGGAAGCAAACAGGGTTAAGTGACTTACCTAGGGTCACGCAGCTACTAAGTGTCTGAGGTCAGATTTGAACTCAGGGAGATGAATCTTCTGACTCCAGATGGAGTGCTCTATCCACTATAACGCTAAGCTCCCCTACAGAATACACTACTGGATCTCAAACTACCGAGGATTAAGCATCAACACCATTTGGGACTGGGCAGAAAATAGAGGCCAATCTGTAGAACGGGTTAAGTGTACAATATACAGAAGCAAGTGACCATAGTGGCAGAGTGTTCAATAATTTCAAAGACCCCAGTTACTGAGCTAAGGAACCACTATCTGCATTAAAAACTCCTAGGAAAGGGGGGCGGAGCCAAGATGGCGGCGTAGCAGCAGCAATATATCGCAGCTCTCACATAGCCACCCCCAAATACCCATGGAATAGGACTCTGGACCAACCTAGAACTTCAAAAACGCACACAGATACC
>JAQQSV010009553.1:0-13493 GCA_028646515.1 Pseudochirops corinnae
ACATGAGAGCACTGGCCTGAGAACAATCGCTTACTTCCCCTGCTGTCTGCAGGCCACGGGCAGGAAGCTGCAATGCAGAGGTGGGTGCAAAACCTCTGCCTTTTGCTTTCCCACCCTGGAGGCATTTAGGCCGGAGTCTTTTCTCCTCTGATTTCACAAGCTCCACTGATCTACTTCTGAACGCTGCTTGCAGCTGCCGCTAATCCGTGGCTTCTCCTCTCCTCCCGTCCAGCCGCCCCCAGGGCTCAGCCAGGGCTTCAGGCCAGGCTGGTTTTGGTTCGCAGTACTGATATGGTTCCTCGTAGCCGAACTGACTTTAGTGGAAGGTATATTTGTGTGCATTTTGGAGTTCTAGGATTAGTTTAGAGTCATATTTTATGAGTATTTTGGAGTGGCTATGTGAGAGCTGCGATATGTTGCTGCTGCTATGCCGCCATCTTGGCTCCACCCCCCTCACAAAATTTCTTATACCTCTCCCTTCTTTACATCTCCCTCCTACCTCATTCTGCCCTTACCACTTCTCCCCCATTCTCTCCCTCCACTTCTAGCTTTCTTTACATATGCTTGTATTGTGACTCCACCCTATTCCTTTTAACATTCCATCTTTATTTTAGAACTGTCTGCATTCTGATGGGTTTTTTTTTTCCTCTCTCTCTCTCTTGCAATTGCCCATGTCCATGGAAATTGTTGGCTTAAAGACTTTTGAATGCATTAAAAAAAACTTTGATAATTTGCCCTGATTTGGGGGAAAGGTCAATTTGAAATAATTAAGTCTTAAAAAATACAGCTTAAAAAAGAAATTCCATTTTCTTACTTTTGAGCAGAGCAAATTGCTATTGATGGAGAAATGGTGAGGAGGACTTGTGCATTTATTCTTTTTCGAAACGTTTGTCAGACACCTATGTGCAAACCACATTGTCAGGCATGGTGGAAATGAATGCAAAGCAGTTATTAAATGCTTATGATGTATATATCTCTGGATATATAAATATAGAAGCAAGATAGTCCAGATCCCCAAGGAGCTTACATTCTAATTGATCTGACAACAGTCAGAGGATTATGATGATTATGGAAGAGCACTGGGAAATAATAAAAGTACAAAATGGAATTGAGGTTGGAAAGATAAAATAGTAAATCGGCAAAACCCTTTTAGAGGCAAATGTCCTATTAATATGATTACTGATGTCTGAGTAAAAGGTACAAAAGGGTAGGAGTGGGAGCCTAGAAGTATGCATACTGAGGCCAGGTGAAGAGAAGGCTATATGTTCCTAAGGAATGGCTAGCCTAGTGACAGCTCCTCCCAGACATGGTCCCTGGTCTGGAGAGGAGATCAGTAGCTTGTGGTAGAGTAGAAGAGAGCGTAGTGAAAAGGAGGCTGCATGATATCCCAGAAAGTACAGGATCAAGTAACTTTGATTTTCCCAGTCATTCCTAGGAATTGAAGTATTGGGCAAGGTTTCTTCCATCACTGAGATCCTATGATATTATGATTGAAGCCCACAAAGAATCTTTTGAGAAATATGACCAAGATCAATGAAATCACCATTGACCCAATCACACACACACACACACACACACACACACACACACACACACACACACCACCACCACCACCACCGCCGCCGCCGCCACACTATCCCACCCCACTCCACCCACACACTGAATTTCCAGAGCCAAAGAGAAACACACTTGAATCACTGAACCTTAGATTTGCTGAAGTATTCAAAAGTCATTCAGTCCCATTTCCTAACGACTGCACATATGTCCCCTCTGATAATCCATATAAATATGGCCTTTAGCAATTAGAGGTATTCCAGAGCTAAACAAGACTAACTTTTGAACAACCCAGCTACTTTCTCTAGTATGACCCAATGATCAATCTCTGGTCCCAACTCCTTTCAGAGTTCAAGATCATATTCAATCATTTCAGTTACATCTCATTCTTTGTGACCCCATTTAGGGTTTTCTTGGCAGAGATACTCAAGTGTTTTGCCATTTCCTTCTCCAGTTGATTTTACAGATGAGAAACTGAGGCAAATAGGGTTAAGTGACTTGCCCAGGGTAACACAGCTAGTAAGTATCTGAGGCCAGATTGTAACTCACAAAGATGATTATTCCTGACTGCAGACCTGGTGCTCTATCCACTGTATTACCTAGTTGCCCCTACCTGAATAAGAACCCTCTCTATAACAACTTTAACAAGAATCTACTGTCTCCTAAGGCAGTTCATTCCACTTCTTTTAATCAAAGGTATTCTAGTAAAGATATTTCTAAGTTTAATCTACATTATTAACATTTTCTCCACTACTTTGTCTAAAAATCTCAAAACTAAACATCTTTGTTGCCTTCCATCAGTCCTCAGCCCGACTGTTGTCTGATGTAAAAGAAGCTATAGGTATAGCCATATAGAGCAAAGGTAAATTTCTTTAAAGCCAAAATAACTGCAATGCAACAACAGGGGCAAAATCTTAGAAATACGGTGGATCAAAAACTGGCCCTGGGGAAAATACGAAGTTTAGATGAGTCTCTGTCTCTGGGCTCATGAAGTCTACTTGAGGAATCTGTCACAAAGACAGATAACTATAATACATAATATCATAATATTTACATTAGAGAGGTGTAAAACAAACTGAAATGGGAATTCTAAGCTGGGAGCATCACAAGGGGAAGGGATGCCAAAAAGGATTGCTTGACATGATCAGTAAAAAAAGTTATGGTAAAAGATGTGACACCATCATGGTAGACCAGTTCCCCTTCAACTTTCAAATGAAATATGTTTGTTTTGAGGGTAGAGGTGTGTTAATGGGTATACCAGCTTTTATCCCTCCTTACTACTGGGTTCTATAAACTTGACAGCATTTTTTTTTTAATTTGGGGTTTTTTGTGTTTCTTAAGGTGTCAAACAGTATGGCATAATGTACTACAATATTGCACTTGGTGGTATCAGGCACTTCTGACCACCAGTCTTCCCCTGGGATATGCTGAGGAAGGACTAATATGGTGGTACATATTCCTTTGGTTATCCTTAAGTGTGGATTATTTTCCTATAAGAATTATATGGAGAAATGCTTGATTCTCTCAAAAGCCAGAGGATCATTGGGGCACTACTGACAAGGAACATTCCTGCCCTATCACTTAGGGAGAGAAATGCCTGGTGACTTTTTCAAGGTTGAAGTCAACAACATTCTCTTAGGTAATTATTGTCAGAGAGCTCTTCAGTCAATAAATATTAATGTATTGTAAAAAAAAATATAATGGGTAAAAAGAATGTCAAGCAAAGAACTAGTATCATTCAACTGTCTACTTCAGACATTGTGCTAAATGCTGAGCATACAAATGTGAAAAACAAGATATTTCCTACCCTCAAGGAGATTACAATTTAATGGGGAGAAATAGCACACAGTAGGAAGCTGAAAATATGTTGGGAAAGAAGAGAAGGTGCCCAGGGCAAGGACAGGATGGAGAAGTCCAAAGGAGCACAGCTGATGGCAATAGAAAAGATGGCTGATCTGGGGACACTCCTTCAATGGAAGTTTGGGGGAAGAAGAATTTGTTCCATGCTCTAATCAGAAGGTCAGAATAACAAGGCTGGAAGTAACCAATTTTGAAGGATGATGAGGTTCTTGATGATGAGATTTCTAGGGCCACAATGGAAAAGTCCAAAGGACTAAAGCTGGCTTCATTATCCATTCTGTCCTTGATCTGATATTATTCTGATAGTCTTCAGATTGACCAAGTGAAATCAGTGGGATTATTTACCAAGAGCTAGGGTGAACAGCATTGTTCTTGTTAATCATTATTCATTTTTTAGGGTGCAAGATGTAAAAGTGAGCTAACCCAGGGGTGGGGAACCTGTGGCCTGGAGGCCCTTAATAAAATTATTTTTTCCATAAAACTTGGACTCAGTCAAAGGGCCACACTTGAGGACCCAAAGGGCCACACACGGCCTCAAGGCCACAGGTTCCCCATCCCCATCCCTAAACAAAACCTACATTTTCTTTTTCTTATAGAAGATTCTGAGGTTTTCTCCCTGATATGACAACTACCATTTTAATCAATGATGTGTAGCAGATGAAACTATCAAACTGTTAATTCCTCCAAATAATTCTTAGCCAAAATGAAGCATTCTGGGTCCTAAAAAGAGCTTCACCAGTGTAATTGCCCTAGATTTTAACTCCAGAAATAACCAAGGAGAGATTTGGACTCTGTACTATCTATGAAATTAACCGTGTATGTCTGTTACGAGACGGTATTCGATACCTGGGTAAATAGCATCCCAAGGGAAAAAACAGTATCTTCTAACTGGCTGATATGAACGAAATTGACTTTTCTTGAATAAACAGCTCATCTGAATTCAGGGAGAAACTTCTTTTCATCCTCTCCACTCTATCCCTTTCACTTCCTCTACAGTCTTGTAATGATTCAACATCACTCAATTGAATTTAACAAACATTTAATAGCCTATGAACATGTCCTTCTTGGAATGTTCTTTCTAGTCTTTGTTATCTCTTCCAATCAGGGACTATTTCGTATACATCCATTGTGTTTGTGTCTAGCAGGTCATGGCTCCAAGTAGACAGTTATTAAATACTATCTGACTGAGTTCTGTAAAGCTGGGAAAAGCCCTAACCCTCTGAACCTCAGTTTCTTCATGGGTTACCTGTGGGAATTGGATGAGATGCCCACCAAGGTCTCTTCCAGCTCTAAATTTATGCTTCTATCATTGACAAATGCACTTTCATCTAATTAGATGGCTGAAAAAAGCATATATCACTGGTTTTGCTTAGTTTCTAGCAAAAAACACAGCCAAAGGAATAAAGTTGGCCAATACCCTTGATGGTGGGAGGGATTTTCTTCAGTCATTTTTAGTCATGTCCAACTCTTCATGACCCCACTTGGGGTTTTCTTGACAAAGATGCTGGACTATGTTTTGTCATTTCCTTCTCCAGCTCATTTTACAGATGAGGAAACTGGAGACAAATAGGGGTAAGTGTCTTGTCCAGGGTCATATAGCTATCTGAAGTATCTGAACTGTAGGGAAAGCTCCTTTTGTCTAAATTTTCACATTCTCCAATAGGCTTAGCTTTATTCCAAGATGCTGCTGGGTATGCTTGTCACTGCCTTCAGCCACATTACTGGCTGAATAGCAATCAGAAACAAAAACACAACTAACCAGGCTGAAACTGTGCCTGACTTAAAGCTCATGTGACAAGGATGGGGACAGCTCCAGAGAACCCTGGGAAAGGAATCCCTGCCAGATCTAATGTATTTCTCTTTTGACATTCAACTCCCTACTCTCTATAAAAGCCATGAAGGCATGTCAAGGTCACAGTGGTACCTAAATATGAAAGAATACATCTGACTGCCAAAGGACTCACCCTTAGGGGAAGAAGTGGTAGAACAGATACGATTTATGAGAATATAGAAATCACATGTAGTACAATAACTAAGGTATGTTTCTCTGACACATGCCTTGAAACCTCAGGCTCTCTGACATCAACATTGTCCAAGGTGACTTTCAAGATACAAAAAGAAATATAAGAACATCTGGTAGGGGATGGTACAATAATGAGAAAGTACAGGGAATGACTAGCAGCAGATATGAAAGTGCCATTCATAAAGAACTCATCAAAGAGGGGAAAGGCATCTGGAGTTATCAAGAAAAGTACAGGGAGAGCAGATAACTCAAGAATGATTAATAGAATATCCTAGTTTTACAGATTCTATGATGCAATCTAAACTGGGAAGTTTTTAAGGTTAAGGTGAATAGAGTAAAGCTACTGTGGATGCAGGGTGAAATCAGAAAACAAAGAGATGAATAAGAAGCGAATAACGAAAGAAGGGAATTAGAGGGCCTTTGAATGGTGGTGACATCATGGTACCATGGAGTGAATATTGGACTGAGATTTCAGAGACCTGTTTTGTAATTTTGACTCAGCTTTTAGTTTGTATGACAGTGGCGAGCTATAATCTCTCTATACTTCAGTTTTCATATCTGAAAAAGATGAGATTGGACTAGATAATATTGAAGGTTCTTCATATCTATGGTTTTAAGTCATCATCTTGAATTATATATTTTTTTCATATTGAATTTTACTGGATGAAGAAACTAAGTTGTTGGATGTTTCAGTGACCAAAATAAAACAGGAAACCAGGGAAATGGAAATTTAAATTGCTCATATATAGCATATATACAATGTATTTGATTTTATTATATTTTTATGATTTAAGGATGACTTTCCATTTATAAACATAGATTGAGGGCACACAGGTATCCACACCCACAAACATACATATGAACACATGTCTGTGGTCAAGCCCCAATTATCTGGTATCACCTGGGGACGAGGGGATGTAGACAGATGACTTTTCAAAGTAGCTGACATTTTTAAATTTTTAAATACTGAAATGTCTTTTCATTCTTTTTATGCAGAGTTTTCTGTATTGAAATATACTTCTCTGCCTTCTACACCAGAGTGTATCCAATATAATAGACTACATTTTAAAGGACTATCCTGCAGTACAACTGTTATAGTATGATTGTTATATATAATATATACATATATATCTATGCATGTATGTATATGTAAACATGTGTGTATATATATGTGTATATCTGTGACCCCTCTCTTTTTCTGCTTTTTTTTTTAAGGGGTAATTGGGGTTAAGTGACTTGTCCAAGGTCACGTGGCTAGTAAGTGTTAACTGTCTGAGGCTGGATTTGAACTCAGGTCTTCCTGACTCCAGGACTGGTGTTTTATTCACTGCACCACCTAGCTGTCCCAATATGTATATGTCTTTATGGATTTAGCTGAAGAGATAAGCTTAGGAAGTATGGAATATAGAGTGAAATGGATGTTGACCACAAAAGTAACCCTGGAATTTATTTCTTTTTTTAAAAAAGTCCTTGATATCTGTTTGATATGTATCATTTCCCCCCTTTTCATGAAGGGAAAGTAGAAAATGTATAATTTTCATGGGACCCTAGGCAATATAATGTGACCAGCTTCATAAAAAGTTAATGATTGAATGAAAGACTGAAGCAACCAAGTGGTTGTCTTGCCTTCTAAAATGTACCTCTTCTTCACTGTTGCTATTGGTAATTTTATGACTTTTCAACAACATTCAAAATATCACCTTTTATTTCTGCATCAGTACACTAACACAACAAATCATAAACATCTGTTTGTGAGTTTACACCTAGGAAAAGAGTGTTATTCAGTACAAAGGAGGTTGTTCCTTGGGATCCATTTCTGGATCTGGCTCTCACGAACTGTGTTGCCTTGGACAACTCATTTTATTTCTAAAAGTTTCAGTTTCCTCTTCTGTTACACTTGGATAACAATACCTATAGTATTGCCCTCATAAGTTTTTGTGAGGAGAATGCTTTACAAGCCTCCAACAACATTCTATAAATATAAATTATTACCAGGCCCACATTCCCATCTCATTTCCACAATTTGTTTATGAAAGAAAAATGTCCCTCAGCAAGACTCTATGTTAAGATATTTTTAAAGTAACTGACTCCAAAACACAGAGAATTAACCAAGAATGTTCATACCTGAGGTAAGTACCACAAACAGTGACTGAGGCAGTGCCAAGAAAAATGGCCACAGTTTAGTCATGTACTGAACAGTAGGCAAGGGGATATTTCCCCATGGAGGAAGAGAGGACCCCAAGAATACTAGACTAAGGCTGTGATATTGAGAGGGGAGAAGACCAGTGTGGGGCAGGGGAAGAGGTCAAAGCAGCAGCCTCTGGCGGTTTTCTATTTTAACTGTTCTTTCTAAGTGCTAAGCTGTGTCTTCTCAATCAAGAGGCAGTTATGTGTGTAGTGAGTAGAATGTCAGGCCTAGATTGAAGAAAATCTGAGTTCAAATCCAGCCTCAGATACTTACTAATTGTGTGACTCTAGGCAAGTCACTTAATCTCTCTCTCTGCTTCAGTTATAAAATGATGATAATGATAGAACCCACCTCTTTGGGTTGTTGTAAGGATTAGATTATGCTTAGCACAGTGCCTGACACATAGTACGTACTTAATAATTGTTTATTTCCTGCCTTCCTTCTTCCTGCCAAAGGACTACAAGAACTTGGCACAAGAAGATAATTCTCAGTCACTCTACCAAAGTTACAACTCTGTCCAAATTCATAAATTTTTCATGACACTTCTGCAAAGGATTGAGTATAACAGTGTGGCATCAATGAATAGAGGGCCTGCATCAGAGTTGGGAAGACTTGAATTCAAATCCTGCCTCTAATATATACTAGATAAATGATCAAATCAATTAGCCTCTCGGTACCCCCATATTGGTCTCTCAGGTCATCAATTACAAAGCAGATGCTTATTTGCATTGGTGGAAGGAGCTCCTGACAGGATATTCTTATGCCAATAAAATCACAAGCCTGGTCTAAACTTCTACAGACATGGTATTAGGTCATAAATTCAAAGTATCCTTAATATTTGACTTTTAACTGTTTCATACATAAAAACATTCAATATTGCATCACTAGTGCTGTGAGTCCACATAATGAATTAAAGTTCCAATGAAATTTCTTTTTTCAAAAAAGAGAAGATAGAACCTTATTTTCACTAATACTCAGCTCCAGATGGTCAGTAAATGAGGTAATACTGGAAAGTAAAAATTCTGTCCAGAGATTCCTTGGGGTTAACTCTATAATTATCTAACAATTATAATCCTTGGGTAAGACTATGTTCCTAAAATGATCTTTCACTAAATTACAAAATGATAGGGGAAAAAATGATTGCTCTTTATCAATCACTGCATAGCTTTGTATAATTCAAACAATAGATAAATTGTGTGACATACAACCAAGGTGTCATGCTCAACTCTTCACTCTCTCACTCTCCACACCCAATCTGTAGCCAAGGCCTATTTATTTCAATTGCAACTTTGCTTAAATATCCCTTCTCATCTTCTGTAACATTGCAACAACCATTATCACTTCATGCCTGGACTATTGCAAGTCTACTGTTGGTTTGCCTGTCTCAAATCTCTCCCCATGCCAATCTATTCTCCATTCAGCCACTAAAGTGATTTTCCTACAGTGCAGATTTGATTATGTCACCCTCTCTATTCAATAAACTCTGGTAGCTTCCTCTTGCCTCTAGAAGTAAGTCTAAAATGCTTGGTTTGGCATTCAAAGTCCTTCATAAGCTTGTCTTCTTACATCTTCCTCTCCATCATGTACTATTCAATCCAGTGACATTGGTCTCCATGCTGGTCCATGAATAAGACTCCCTGTCTCCTCTTAGCTCCTGGTATTTTCTCTGGTTGTCCCTCATTCCTGAAATGCTCTCCCTCCTCATTTCACTTACTAGTTTCTCAAGGTTTCTTTAAATTCCAACCAAATTCCATCTTCTACAGAAACTTCTCTTACTTACACTGACTTCCCTCTTTTATTTAATTTTTTACTTATCTTAGAGATAGCTAGTGTGTGTGTGTGTGTGTGTGTGTGTGTGTGTGTGTGTGCTCTTGTTTTTGTAGCTCCAGTGCTTAGCACAATATCTGGCACATAGCTGGTAGTTAATAAATGTTTATTGACATCTTTGAAAGCTTTAAGATAATCATAAGAACATATATTTAGAGTGAAAGGGTACTAAACAGTTATTTAATCTCATGTGATCATTTTACAGATGAGAAAGCTGAGTGCCACATAGGTTAAATGGCTTGCCCAAGATTACACAGGATGCATATCATGGAGTCAGGATTTAACACAAATCTTTGGTGTCCAAATTCAGTACATGTGATACTTCTCAATGAGAAAATTGTCCAATCATTATTTTTAAGTGATCCTGAAGCATTAGCACGTAAAACAAGTGATCCACTTTTATGTTGTTTAAGTCTAGAAATATATATTGCTTAACTTTAGTTAGAGAGAATTACTTTCTTAGTTATACTCCTTAGAGCAGGAGGGAGCTGTCGAGCAACAATTTCCACCACAAACTGGAAAGTGAATAAACAGGTACTAAAATCCCACACTGGGGCAGCTAAGTAGTAGAGTGGATAGATTGCTGTGTCTGAATTCAGGAAGATTCACTTTCCTGAATTCAAATCAGTCTCAGACAATTATTAGCTTTGTGACTCTGGGCAAGTCACTTAACCCTGTTCGTCTCAGTTTCCTCATCCATGAAATGAGCCGGAGAAAGAAATGGCAAACCACTCTAGTGTTTTTGCCAAGAAAACTGCAAATAGAGTCACAAAGAATTGGAGACAACTGAAATGGCTCAACAACCAAAACAAAACAAAAGACTTTTGCTTGCAAATAAACTGAGTGCTAAGAACTGTCTGAAATCTATGCAGAACAAAGACCTTCTCTTTCATCCTAATATTGAATTTTTCACCCTGTCCTCCAGACACTTTTTGTTCACCCACTATACTTTCTTTTATCCTGGTGCCGATCCTTGATCCTGATACCACATCCTGCAACTGGCACCAAAGTTCAGCACCTGGTATCTCCACAAATATTTCCAGCTTTACCTGACCAACCCAACATGTCTGACATCTCCTTGCCTGGGAATACTTTACTTTGAGCTTTCCTTGATCTCTGACCAAAGATGTGTCAATTAATGTTGGTCCTGTGTCCCTCCTCCTCCTATATATCCCATCCACTTCCAACCAAAAGCATTTGATTGAATGGAATCTTTAGGAGGAGAAATTGGAAAACATTAGTTGAAACAAACCAGTATCATCAGCACTGGAAAATCATCCTAAAGATAGGCTGTGTTTAGGAATGAGCAATGTGAAGAGGACAAAAAATGCGATTGCATGGCTTGCTAATTATTTTCCCATAAGCTTTCTAATGCTGCATTTCATCTAACACAAAATATAAATTGAAATCTGCATGAATTTATTTTGCTTATGATTTATACTAAGGCATAAATAAGTGGTATCATATCTTTTACTGAGTATAGATTTCCAGGGGTAAAGGAACTACAGAAAGGAAGGTGAAGGAGGAGTGGTAAGGGCACAGACAAGGAAAGTTGGAAGCATTTGTGATCCCTTCTCCCTTTTACAAATTTCCAGAGACACAACTCCTTCCAAATCTGTACACAGGAAATAAAGTTTAGCCACTTACTTCTCGGTGTGAATTTAATAATATGTCACTTCTCAAGGATAATTTTATTTGAAAATTTTATCCATATTTTTTGAAAGAAAGTATTTTCCCATTTCTAAAGGAATTATAGACATCAACAAGTAAGCAAGATAGACGTTTTTTTATGTAAGAAATACTTCCCAAAGTTGCTGAAATTCTAGCATAAAAGTGGTGCCCTCTCTACCTCTGTATAAGACCAGCTCTTTGCCAAATTTCTCATCCATAGATTAAGTTCTGTTCCTATCTTTATTCTTTTCTCAATCTTGCATGCTTTTATTTCCTCCTCTCCACTGAGATTTCCCTAAATCCCACCTGAGCTCAGTTTAAGAAAAGATTTTCGTTTGCTACTACTATATTTCTGAAGCATCACATCTTTCTGAGGACTTTTGTCAACCTGGTTACAAAATTTCTGTGTCGTGGATTATTTTGTAGTTTCACAAAATGTTATTATTCTTTGGTGAGAAAAATAAGCAGACACCTAGAGAGCATGAATGACAAGAAGGGACATTTACAACATATTATTGTTTAAAACTTCATGAAATTTTAATAATAATCTCTACTTGGATACAGATATTGCAAAGAAAAATAAAATCTTGGAGGGACAATAACACAGAGAGGCAAAATTGTAGATCACGTCTAAAATGTCCATTGTTCTGATTCTTATGTGTGGTGAAATACACATAGACACACACACACAGACACAGACAGACAGACAGACAGACAGACACACACACACACACACACACACACACCACTCCCAACCTCCACTTCCAAAGATAAACTGTTGCAAAATTGTGAATGATTTGATGGCAATAAAATCCTACAACTTTGCTGATTTGCCTCTAGTGGAATCATATTGTGGTAGGAAAAAAATGCTAGATGATGGGATAGGAGACTTGGATTCTAGTCCCAGTTCTACTACTAACTAGCTACAAATGCCTTAAAAACAGTGTTCCCCTGACTACTGGGGTGGGAGTCAAGATAGCAGAGAAAGCATTCAGTTGAGCTCTCACAATGTTCCCTTCCAAACAACTTTAAGTAATACTTCAAGTCAAAGTCTGGAGGGGCAGAGGCAACAAAAGTTTGGGGACATTCTTCTAGCCTAAGAAAACATGGGTCAAGATGTCAGTGTAGAAGCAGCAAATCTCCACAGCTCTCCCCATAACCACCTCAAATACCTTTAAATTTTACTCTAAACAAATTTTAAAATTCCAGAACTCACAGAGTGACAGAGAAACACATCACCCACTGGAAGCAGCCTGGCAGGAAAATGGAAGGGGTTCATCACAGTGCACTGGGAGCCCAGACCAGCACCACATGAACCCGTGGCTGGAGCCCTAGGGCCACCAGACAAAGCCATGGCTTGAGCTTGAATCACTGGCAGCTGTGGCGGTTTCCAGAATTACCAACCCACAAGAAACAAGGACTAAGTGAAAGGTCAGTGGAACTTGAATAAATTTGGGGGAGAGGGTCCGGCCAACTGCCCCAGGGCTAGAAGTTACTGAAGTGGTGGCCCTGCAGCCACCTCCACGTGGCTGCTTCAGAAGTTCCTGGCAGGCAGATTGCAGGGGGCGAATGATCATTCAGAGGCTAAGTGCTCTTGCCTTGAGCTGCCTGGATCAAGATCATGGTCCTGGGTGGTGGTCCTGAGGTGTGTTTTCAGTGAACCAAAGCTGGTGGGGGCTGCAGAAATGGTGGCCTCCTAATAGCTCTGGCATCTGTGAAAACCACAGCAATTTGGGACAGAGCTCTCCCCTCTGAAAGCAGAGTTCTACTGAAATTAAAAGTCAAGTAATTGACTGGCAACATGAGTAGGCAAAGGAAGAAAAGAAAATCAAGCAATGCAACTTAAGATTCCTTTTTTGGGGACAAAAAGGATCAAAGCATCAAATGGGAGGAAGACAACACAATCAGTACTCCTGCACCAAAAGCTTCCAAGAAAAATGTAGACTTATAACAAGCCATAGAGCAGCTTAAGAAGGATTTTGAAAACCAAATAAGAGAAGTGGAGGAAAAATTGGGAAGATAAATGAGAATGATGCAAGAAAATCATGAAAAGAGAGTCAACAACCTGACTGAAGAAAATAACACCTTAAAAATAGATTAATTCAAATGGCAAAAGAGGCCCAAAAAGCGAATGAAGAGAAGAATGCCTTAAAAGTTGTATTTGCCAGATAGAAAAAGAATCTCAAAAGCTTTCTGAAGAGAATAATTGCTTCAGAATTAGAGTGGAGCAAATGGAAACAAATGACTTTATGAGAAATCAAGATACTATTAAACAGATCCAAACAAATGATAAAATAGAAGGCAATGTGAAATATCTCCTTGAAACCACTGACCTGGAAAATAGATCCAGGAGAGACAATTTAAAAATTA
>JAQQSV010009554.1:0-13493 GCA_028646515.1 Pseudochirops corinnae
ATCTGATATAATCAATTACAGGAATAGGTATAACTTAAATCCGTAAGACAAAAAAGTAATATGTGCAACTCACCATTTTTCTAGATGCTAAAGATCCTACTTACAGTTTTGGCATCCAGCCAGTAGGTCAACAAGCATTTATTATTATGAACCTACTATGTGTTAGACACTGTGGCTAAGCACTGAAAATGAAAAAAAAAAAAAAAGCAAAAGACAGGCCTTGTTCTCAAGGGGCTCACAGCCTAATGGGGAAGACAACATGCAAACAACTATGTACAAACAAGCTCTAAATAGGACAACTTGGAGATTGCCGATAGAAGGAAAGCACTGTGATGCATCCATTAAAATTTTAGCTGTGTCCATCTGGGGGAAACATAGCTTTCTTTGAGTAGCACACACACTCTAAGGTCTCTTTTAACTCTGCAGTTGATTAATTAGTTTGGCTAATTTTGTTTGTCCTCTTTGCTTGAGCAACCAACTTACCACCAAGGAGTGACAAGACAGGAAGGAGAGTATGACCTAATAAAGGGCTTGGACATCCAAAGCCTTTAGTGAAATGGTAATGGCCTTCAGCAGCTTTTCCTCATACTCTTTGTTTAGCTGTAATTGAAAAGCAGGCAAAAGAGCATACCCAAATGCAAATGGTACTATTTAAGTTCTTCCCTTCTCCCGCCCCTTATTTATTTGCATCCATGTGTTTTAATGCTGGGGGGGAAATCTACAAGAATTTTTTTTCTCCTTTATATTCTGAGTCAGAAAATGCTATCTTTGTGTACTCTGACCTAAAAAGCCAATTCTCACCCAAATTAAATACAGGGTTCCAGTGTAAGTAGGAAGATAGAGCAGGTTATTTTCAAAGAATTCAAACTATTTTGACCTTACATGAAAACATCTATATCAAATTTTTAAAACACTTGCCTTACTTATGATATAGATAGGAAACCATGTTCAATCAATCCACAGGTATTTATCCCATGCTTATGACATACTTACTATTATTTTACCAGCAGAGATAAGCAAAGGACCGCCTTAAAATTTGTTAGGACTTGCAAAGTCAAATCAGCCAAAGAACCCTTTTATAATTCACCTCTCCAAATCCTCCACTCCATGCCCCAACCCCCACCCCCAAATACAAATTCCTTTAAAAGGTTTTCTTAGCAACAACACAGGATGTTCACTAACTCTTCTTCAAATTCCAAACTTAAAAGATCCAAGAACCATTATTTTAATAGGACAAATACTCCCACCACTAATTCAGATTGCAGCCTCTGCACAACTTAGTTATTTTTATGCCATTGTAATTTTTTTAAAGATGATGGTTTATATTTTGGTGATAATTCTCTCTGAACTTAGCAGTGTTGGTCCTTGGGTGGCAGACTCAGAATCCATATCTGAAGCCCTCCTAGTCTGATTAGATCTAACAAAGCAAGTGCTCTATTACCATAGCCTGTGAGAACGATTGGTGACCTTCAGGGAAAGATGACAGATAAGAGTGGTGTTACCTTATTTCTCACACACAATATAGAATTTCTGTTCATTTTACCAAACACATTTCCCTATCCTTGACTTTGTTCCTGAAGATTTTAAAGAAGCAACTAACAAAATATAATTGGTCTTCAATGTTCAGATCTCAACTCAATGTACCTACTTAGAAATCAAGGAATTTGGGGGTTGGATAAATATCCAACCAGTTCTAAATAGGTGCAGTTTACTGCTGTGCTTTGTGACACACCTCCACTGACAAAGTAAGTCTTTTGTTGCATCATCCTATAACATCAGTCCACACCTAATTGGCACCAGATTCCATTCTTGTGAAAGAGGGTATCTGTTGAGATCTAGACACCTTACCAGGGGTAGTTCAGGCAGAGAACAGTAAAGCATCTTAAAGAATCTAAACAAAGCCAGTCTCATGTATAAGGAAAAGAGTAGCTGCCTACTTTTTATTACCTCAAGAGTATAGAAAAATTATTTTGCTTCAGTGTATCTTCTCCTCCCCCAACTGTGGAACACTTTGAAATTCCATTATTGGAGCTTCATTCTTCTGGATTTAGCTTCTAAGTCACTCATAAAATGTGACTGTTCCTTCAAAAGTAATGCATTAAATTAATTCACACTAAAGAGCTAGTAACATATCTATTTTCCTTCTGAAATGAGGACAGATGAAAGTGCTAGGCACCAGAGGGACAAGGGAGAAGGGGCAGATAAAAAGGGAGGGAGGTTGAAAACTGGGAGTTGAGAGATTTTGCCTAAGAATTTGCCTTGGAATTGAACTTAATTATAATTGAGACTTTGGGCCACTACCTCCACATCTCTGTGACACGGCTGACCACCAGCTGGGTTGACTAAACTTGTAATAAACTCTTCATTTGTGTGAATAAAGGAACAGTAAAAATGTAAATTCCCTTTTCAAATATTCAGTTACTGGAATCCAACCCTTCTGTGATTTGAGGACTGTGGGCTTTTTATTTTTAAAGCTTTTTTGAAAAGCTCTGGTCAAGCTGAGGACAATGGCCAGTAACTATACATAGCAAGCACACCTCATCTTTGTCCAGTCAGGTCATTTTGTTTCTACAGGGCTAAGGGCTGTGTTGCCAATTCTGACATGTACATTTCCTCTTCTAATCATATTCCTTTCCACTGGGGCTGATGGCTTTTTACAAGATTAAGAATGTGTTTGTGCTGCATCTCATTAATCCCCTATGTCAGTTAATTGAACTGTATTTGTTTATGCAGCTGCTCCCTCCCAAGACACTCTTTTGGAAAAGAGACAAGAGTTCTGAATGTGCCTTTTTGAAAATAAGCAAATAGTTTAGAGTCTAATGTAAAAAAAAAATAAAGGATTCCATTTATCAAGCTCTAAGAACAACAGTTATCAGTATACATGGGTGCATTTTGTCATTGCCGCTGTCATTTCAGTCATGTCCAACTCTTCAAGACCACATCTGGGGTTTTCTTGGCAAAGATACTGGAGTGGTTTGCCATTTTCTTCTCCAGCTCATTTTTACAGATGAGGAAACTGAAGCAAATGGGGTTAAAGTGGCTTGACCTGGGTCACATAGCTAGTAAGCGTCTAAGACTGAATTTAAACTCATGAAGAAGAGTTCTGACTCCAGAACCAGCACTCTAACCACTGTACCACCTAGCTGCTCTACATTGATGTATACATATATGGAAAGATCTCCCTTTTCAACTATACCTCCCCTGCAATAATAGCACCATAGTACCTCAAAATATTGTAGATTTAGAAGTGGGTCATTTTCACACACACACACACACACACACACACACACACACACACACACACACACCACTCCCCAGCAGAGTTTGGTTCTTCTTGGTTTACAGATTAATAAGCAAAATCTGGAATCATTTAACTTTGCATCCTAATTTTCAGACTGAATGTTGCATCTTGCCCTACCCTAGAGTTGGATGAACTGACTACTTCCCCATGCATGAATTTTAGTCTTTAACAGTTACTTTCTGCCTAATTCACTCTTACATCCTCTTCTCCTTAAGCAAAGCAAGACTGACCCAACTGCCTACTTCCCAAAATGTTTGTGTGTGTATGTGTGTATGTGTATATGTGTATGATAACAAACCCTTTTCTCCATCAGTGACAGTGAAGAAATCACATCTGGATCCTAACATCACAGTCCATGAAGTAGTACATGAGTGATTTTTCCTAGCCCTTCCCTTTCCCTTTCTCTACAACAGAGTGCAGGGGTTAGTCACTTTCCACATTTCTTTTTTTGGTAAAGATTTTGTAGGGACAATATGGAAAAGCCATAAACAAACATTCAATATATGTACTTCAATGGATTAGTGATCTCATAGATGTGAGTACTCTTCAACAGTGCGGATTCCAGCCCATCTATTCCTTTTCACTTGTTCATGTGCTCCACCCATAGAGAGTGTAGGATTTTTTTTTTAGGTTCTTAAGATTAAGAAGGGAAGTTGCAGGATGAAGTTCCAGTCATCTCTGTCAGGATCCCCATGACAAGACCACCCCTCTTTTCATTCCTCTTTTTATTATTAGAAGACACCCTCTTTTCCAGAACGAAAGCCCAGCAAGCAAGCTGTGCCCTGAGCTTAGCATAACAACAATCCTTTGCTCTCACCTTCTAGATGAACTCTGCTACAGTAAAATCTCAGAATTGTTTCACTCTAGCTCCAGGTCATCCCTGCATCCCTGAGCTTGGCAAGCACCTGTAGGAACCACATTCTAGTCATGAAGCCCTGATGTGAATCAAACTCACTTCATTGTTGCTGTTTCCCCCTCATTGCTACGGCTACAGTTCACTGCATGTTTCATTGTCTAGCCATTGCCATGTGTATCAAGGCTTTGCCCCACTGCAGTAGGCCTCTTCCTAGAGGAGATGCTGACATTCATGTCTAGTTACTCTCCCCCAAAGGAATAAAGAAGGCTTTTTTGCCTGTAACCTCTGTGAGCCCTTTGATATTTTCAGAGTTAACAGTTTGCATAACCTCTGTGATTCGTTGGCCATTTATTTTCAGGGTTTGACATCTCTTTGATATATCTTTTGTACTTCTTCTTGCATCCACTTATTAATAAGTAATATGTCCACCATGTATCTGTCTACTATAACTTGGACGACACACAATTTTGATCTTGAAAGACCAATATTGCAGGATTCATAGCCATATAGCATGACTGTGAGAATAGGATATTTTGTTTGTTTGTTTTGTTTGCTTTTTTGAAAGGCGGAAGGTAGGGCAATTGGAGTTAAGTGACTTGCCCAAGGTCATATTGCTAGTTTTTTTTATGTTAAGTGTCTGAGGCCGAATTTGAATTCAGGTCCTCCTGACTCCAGGGCTGGTGCTCTATTCACTGTGCCACCTAGCAGCCCCATGGATAGGATATGTTTCAGAGTTAAAAAAGAGAAAGCTTCAAAGAAGAGTCTAGAATCATCAAAAACATTACAAAAATTTCCAAATGTAATCTAGCCCACTATTCATCCTCATCAATTCCAGGCCCAACTTATTGTCCATCTGCAGTGTACATTAGTGAATGTATGCTGATAGTTCAGCTCAATAGGATGTCTATCAATGGGCATTCTTCATCCATTTGATTTTTCCCATGTAGATTGTTAGATGAAACTCTTCCAAGTGATTATAAACCTTATTTGAAAAGTTTTCCAATGTCCTTTGTCTATCATTTGTTAAAAGAAAAAAAAAGAGCCGCTAGAGAACCAATCTCTTAAATTTGGACCCTGTGCTAAACATCTTCCATGACAGTGACAGTTTCCATAAGCAAGTGTGTCTCCCTCTTTTACAGCCTCTCATAGTACCACTAATTAGAGGGTTGAACAAAGTTCTCTCTGATATTTCATCTTTTAAGGCATCTAATTTTTTTTTACATATGCTCATAGGGGAATATGTTGGAAGAAAGTCTCTAAAATCTCTAAAGGGATTCTTAAACTTTTTAATGTCATGGACTGTCGGGGGCTGCTCAGTGTCCAGCACTAAGCATGATCGGAGATGTGAGAGAGAAGTAACCAGGCGATGTGGGTAGTTCAAGGAAGAACTATGAACTCCATTGAACAATGATTTGAACAAGATTTTTAAAGCTCAAGTATTCTCATCAATAAGCTTAGTTTGTTACATCCTGAGATATTGCAGTTTTATCATTACAATAGACTGATACATCCTGGAAGTAGCTCAGACAAAATCAGGCTTCTGAATTCTAGGCACGGAAAGTCTTGGGAAGTCCTACAGGTCTCTGGGAAGTCAATTAACATTTTTAAAGGCATTAACAAAGAGGATGAAAATGAGATCAGACTTCCAAACGTCTGGGTGAAATAATTGTTTTTAATCTGTTATATCCTGGAACCAACACAAGATGGATAATTTCAATAAGGGACCTGTCTTTTTAGGTGTCTGAAGTTTTGGGGGCAAAAGCCTTGCTTGATGTCAGGATCTCAAACAAAAGTCCTTTAAAGTGTATTCCCAGGGCGCCAGCCTTTTCAAGCCACAGTCACCTGGAAAGGTACATCATTAAGATCTTTATCTGAGTCCTGGAATTGACTTCTATGCCTTCCCACAATGGACCCCTTTGGCAACCTTATAAAGTCTATAGACCCTTTCTTAGAATATTCTTTTAAATATATAAAAATAAAAATGCGTAGAATTACAAATGAAATCAGTTACATTTAACATAGCTATCAAAATATTTGTCAGAAATTCTAAGGTCCCAGGCTAAGAAACCTACTCTAGTGTTTCATTTTATTTTACCATGTCAAATGGTTATAGTCAACAAACAGTAAATTCAGTGAAATCTTGTATCTTCCACACGATAATCAATTGTTTGCTCAAACAATAAATAGACATTTATTGAGATTTGTTAAGCACTTACTATGTGTCAGAAGCTGAAACAACTCCCTCCCATAAAGACACTTAGATTCTGATGGAGAAGACAATGTGTCAGTGAGTGAATGTGTGTGTGTGTGTGTGTGTGTGTGTGTGCGCGCGTGTGTACACAAAACATATAAGATAGTTTGGAAGGCCAGGCACTAGCAACAGCTGTATGGATAAGAAAAATTTTCATGTAGAAGGTGGTACTTCAGCTGAGTTCTGGAAGAAACTAGTGATTCCAAGAGGCAGAGATGAGGAGGCATTAGAGCCAAGGCTGATATTCATCAGATGAAGTGTTATGTTTCAGAAGGAAACAGTAAGGCCATTAGTCAAGAAGTATATGAAGGAAAATAATATGTAATTAATCTCAAAAAGTAATTTTAAACCCCTTTGGGAATGTCTTTATAAATGCCAAACCATGAAGTTTTAACTACAAAAAGATGGTCTCTAATAGAATATTGTTAGCAAAAATCTTCCCATTCCCTTCTCATGCTTTCATCAAGCATGCCTCATATATGTCATTCATATACTGTGAAAGATGTCATAGAGGAGAATGTAAATATATGAGTTGGTAATTTTTAATGTCATCTTGATGGCCTTTGGTGGGTAACAGTGATAATATCTGTGATTTTTCCTAATCTTTTGGTATCAAACCCTCTCTCAGATATCTTAAAAATTAATCTTTTCACACCCTTAAACACCCTTTAACACCCAATAACACCCTTACAACAATGGCACCTCCAGCATGATCCCCTTTCTTGCATTCTTGATCTAGTTTAATGATTTATCTCATCTTTGTTTCTTTAATGTCATTTCTATTTCCTCACAGAATACATTGAGAACTATAATGTTGTTATTGTTGTTCAACTGTTTCTGACTCTTTATAGCCTTATTTGGGCTTTTCTTGGTAAAGATACAGCAGTGCTTTGCCATTTCCTTCTCTAGGTAATTTTACAGATGAAGAAACTGAGGCAAACAGGGTTAAGTGACTTGCCCACGGTCACACAGCTAGTAAGTACAGAATCTAAATGTGGTAACTTCACTCTCATTGATGGAAAAAATAATTTGTTTTAGAAATCCTTTTAGATCTTTTCTATTTGGGGGCCTATGTATTGTTCTCCTTCCATTTTTATCCTAAAATACTCTCACATAATGAACTGGCTTAGTTGGGGAAGTTACTAAGCTTTTGGTAAACTTATTTTCCCCTCCAGTGCTTCTGATTGTCTTATGCAGCAATATTTATACTCTCAGGAAGAGAGACAGCAGGATATAGTGAAAATTGTTCTTACTTTGGAATCACAAGACCAGAGTTTGTATCAAAATGCTACCATTTGCTATTTACATCACTGTGGGCAGGTCACATAACATCTCTTGGCCTCATTTTCTGCATCTATAAAAGAAGATTGGGCTAGATGATACATAACATTCCTTCAGTTTATTAATCTAGAATTTAAAATGATTCTAAGCTGCAACATGGTCATAATTAAGATTTAGGAAAATTATTCATATATTCATTTTTATATGATGCCTCTTACAATGGAAGGAAGGGTTAGACTTGTTCGACTTTGCCCCAGAAGGTAGGACTAGGGGGTAATCTGTGGAATTTATAAATATATCTAGATGCATCAGCCATATTTTTTTCTGTCCCTCTTGATTGGTCTCTCTTTTTAAAGTGAATATGCTGAAAGCATTAACTACACAGTGATAGTCTGAATTGATTACAGTAACCATGTTGTGGAGCTAATATTCAGCCTTTTGGGAGGTAAACTCCACAGAGAATTTTTCCCCCGATGAGCAAGACTGTCTTGGCACAAATCATTGTAGTAAAATAGGACACAAAGATGCACTCTTTTATATAAAGAGACATTTTGTCTTGACCTAAAGAAAAATATGCTAATAATAGGATATAGCTGTCCAAAAGTGGAATAGGTTGCCACAGGAAGTAGTAAGTTTCTCTTCATTGAAGAATTAAAACAAAGGTTACAATAACAACAATAAGCAAGCGTTTATTAAGCATTTGCTATATTCCAGACACTGGGTTAAGCGCTTTGGTGATACAAAAAAAAAAAAAAGACCTAAACATAGTCCCTGCCCTCAAAGAGCTTACATTCCAGTGTGGGAAACAACATGTAAATAACTATGCTAGCTGGCCACTTGTTGAATATCTTGTAAAGGAATTCTTATTTCAGGCAGAGATTAGACTAGACAGTCTCTGTGCTCCCTTCTAAGTCTGAGATTCTGTGATATATAGAGTCTCATAACTTCTTATCCATAGAACACTTTCTTTTCTTCTTAGACTATAGGAAAGCCACCTTTTTTGTTGTTGTAAGAAACTGGCTTTTATTTTCCTGCTTTGTATTTTGACAGTAAGATCCACTGGAGTAAAATTTAAGACTACCTTGTGGTAGTTCCTATACACATGTGGCCTGAAAATAGTAAGAGCAGAGAATCAGTCTTCAGTAGCAACCTAAGCACCCCAGTATTCAGTAGAACACTGCTGGATGGGCATAGATAGTACCTGTGGTCCTTCAGATTACTCTGCAAACTCAGGTCAAGTAACAATTAATTCTGCAGATGGGTCAGCCTATTCACTCTAAAACTCCTCTTTCAGCTACTGTCTGTTTCTCCTTTTTAGGCTCCTCTGCATCATTATAGAAGTAAAGATCGGGCATGAACTCCCATAGCACCATGCCTATACAGAATGTCTCAGTCCAGCATCTATCACCTCAGACCCCGAGTGAGTTCCCTCATTGTTGGAATGAATAGTAATGTTCACATATCAAAGTCTCTGTTACTGAGTGGATGGGTTGGGATGGCAACAAAAGATGCTTCAATTAAAGGCTGTTGATCAGTGCTAAAGAGCAGTAATTACAAAGAGGCAAGGCTCCTGGAGAACTGCCTGGATCTGGTTAGTGGGAAATGCCCAGCAATACATGTGGTACAAATGGTAGCAGCAAATTTCAAAATAGCAAGTTAGCCAGGATTTCTTTATGATATACTACTCATCAGTTGGATCTGCATAGATGTTTCTTCCAAGTTCTCTTCAGATTTGTCATGTAGATGCCTTCATTCTTTTTTATAAGCAAGTTTTAAGTGATGTCTTTTGGTTTTTTACACCAACATGTTTTCTTCAACTTTCTTCTCTTTGCTTTCCAAGAGAGCCATTCCATATAACAAACAATATTTTTTAAATTTAAAAAGAGAGGGGGAAAAATCAGCATAACTGATCAATACATTGAAAAAGTCTAAAAATATGTGCAATGTGCAATGTGCCACATTTTGCAACATTTACTTTTAATTTTTGTGTGTATGTGGTTGTTTTTTCATTTTCATGACTGTAGTCATTGTGTATCGTGCTTTTTTGGTTCTGCTTTACACTGCATCAGTTCAAGTAGATCTTTCTTTGATTTTCTGTATTCATCAAATCCATCATTTCTTATGGCACAGTAATATTTCATTACATTCATATGTTACAGTTTGTTTAGCCATTCTTCAATCAATGGGTATCTATTTTGTTTCTAATCCTTTGCTGTCACAACAAAATATTGCTAGAAATATTTTGGTGTATGGAGAGACTTTCTTCTTATCAATGGTCTCCTTGGGGTATAAGCTTAGTAGTAGAATCTCTGGGTTAAAGGGAAAGGCATTTTATTTGCATAATTCCAAATTGTTTCCCAGAATTGTTGAACTGATCCACAATTCCACCAACAATGTATTAGTATGCTTATCTTCCCATAAACCTTCCAACATTGACTATTCCCATGTTTTGCCAATTTACAGGGTGTGAGATGAAATCTCAGGATTGTTTTGATTTTCATTTGTCTTGTTATTTGTGATTTGTCACATATATATACAATTTCATGTGTATATATATGCATATATATATACCCACATACACACAAATTTGTGTATATGTGTGCATATACATACTGTGTATACACAGACACATTTATTGTAAAAATTCTCCTTCAATAAGGATATCTTAGTATCTAAGATAAATAAGTAATTAGCAGAGACACACATATATATCCTGCGATAGTTTCCTCTATTTACTATTTCTTTTCCTGAATTCTATTGAAGCAGAGTGTCACCAGGCTGCTATACCAGCCATAAGCAAGCTTTTGCCTTTTGACTTTCTGTAGCACAGGGGACAGAGGAAAAGAATTGAGTTCTGTTGGAGCCAGTGGGTTGACCTATGTAGTCCTGCCAAAGTAAGGTGGCCAGTGGGAGAAGGTGTTCTGAACGAGAGCAATAAGGGTTATGAGTTAGCCTTCTGTGCTCTTGATTTATTGGGTTATTACTTTGTTAAGATTCTTGATGTCTTAGACCAGTGATGTCAAACTCAAGTAGAACTGGAACCATCAAACCTTACATAAGGATCCCTGTGGGCAGCATTGATTTAGAAAGCCACATATTAACATTATCTATGTTCTATTATATTTTTATTTATTTTGTTAAATATTTGCCAATTACATTTTAATCTGTTTCTGGACCACTGGGAAGTGTAGCCAGTGTGCTGGACCCTTCTTTCTTAGACCACAGAGACACATGAAATTGTTTTATTTAATATACATAATTCCTATTTTGCAAAGGTTTGAGAGACTATGAAGATTAGAGAAAGTTTCTTGTCCTTCATCTTGTTGGCTATGTAACTCCTAAGTGCCACCACTCTTTCTTTTGTAGATCTACTCTTCCATTTAGAAGCCCAGGTTTCCTAACACCGAATTAGGTTCCTACAAAAAAGGATTTGAAGATATTCTCCCTCTTTATCTGCAAGACACATAGGGCTTTAGACAACATGAAGGTTTCCTTTTAAAGTTGTGATGAACACTGAGCACAGAACCATATAGGATCTTGTTCTGGACAGCAGTAAAACCAACAACTCCTTTTCCCAACATCCCTCTATCTTCTTGTCACCTTTTTCTGGCAGACAGGAACTACTGCTACCATTGCCATTTACGTAGTGCTTCATGATTTGTGAAGAGTTATGTCTTTTAGTGGAAAGAGTCTTAGGCTTAGAGTCAGGAAACCTGGGCTCAAATCTCCCCTCAGATACTCACTAGCAGTGAGGTCTTCAGCAACTGATTTGAAGTCTTAGCCTTGGTATCCTCATCCATAAAATAACAGGGTTAGAATCAATGATCTTTGAAGACCCTTTTAGCTTTAAATCTACGATTCTGTGATCCTAGGATTCTCACAATAATCCTGGGAGGTAAGTCCAGAGGTGGACTGGTAAATGGACAACCCAGCTCTCATTGGGAAAGGGGGTAGGGTGAGGAATGTACATATGACACACTTCTAAGTCTAATCTGCATTATAAACTTTTTTTTTGTTACCACTTTCTTAAGTCTAAAACAAGGGTGGGAAATCTGCAGCAACCTTAAGGGCACATGTGGGCTTCTAGGTCCTTGGGTGTGGCCTTTTGACTAGTCCAAGTTTTATAGAACAAATCCTTTTATTAAGGGGATTTGTTCTGTGAAGTTTGGATTCAGTAAGAGGGCCACATTTGAGGACCTAAAGGGCCATATGTGACCTCAAGGCCTCTGGTTCCCCACCCTTGGTTTAGATAATCAAAAAAAGGGAAGCCCTAATTGGATGTATTTGCTGATTTCCAAGGTATAAATACTTTGACTGAAAATTTTACAATTATCTCTTGAAAGCTAGCACAAAATGACTTAAGTATGCCACTGGTCCTACAGAAAATCTTATCCCAATGTTCTCATATGAGGAAACTGATGTTAAGTGATTTTCTCAAGATTACACTGCTTTTAAGTGTCAAAGACATGATTTGAACTGAGATCTTTCTGAGTCCAGGTCAAACTTCCAATCCATTACAATATGGAAAGACTTGGTATTAAGAGCTAGAGAACATTATGAGATGTAAAATGGATAATTTTGATCACATTTAATTTAGAAGGTTTGTACAAATAAAATCAATATAGCCAAGATTAGAAGGAAAGCAGAAAATCAGGGGAAATTTTTATAGAGAATTTTTCAGATAAAGGCCTCATATCTGAAATATATAGAAAATTTTGTTAAATTTATAAGAATAGGAGTCATTCCCCTATCAATAAATGGTCAAAGGATATGAACCGGCACTTTTCTTTTTTTTTTTTTAACATAGAGTTCTTTTTTTTCTTAATTAACTTTTATTTTTAATTTACGTCATTCATTTCCACAGGATTTTGAGTTACAAATTTTCTTCCCTTCTTTCCCCTACGTACCCCCCCCCCAAAACAGCGATCCCACTGTATACCTCCTCTCCCAATCTGCTCTCTCCTATATCCTCCCCCATCATCCCCTCTGACTTTCCGTTAGGGCAAGATGGATCTCCCTACCCCAGTGAAACAGGCACTTTTCAGATGAAGAAATCAAAGCTACATATAGTCATATGAAAAATTGCTCTAAATCATTATTGATTAGAAAAATGCATATTAAAACTACTTTAAGATACCATCTCATACCTATCAGATTGACTTAAATGATAGAAGAGGAAAGTGACAAATGTTGGAGAGGATGTGGAAAAAAGTAATACATTGTTGGTAGAATCATGAACTAATACAACCATTTTGTAGAGCAATCTGGAATTATACCCAAAGAATTATAAAACTGCATATACCCTTTGACCCAGCAATGCCACTATTAAGTCTGTTTCCCAAAGTGATCAGGAAAAAAAGAAAGAATTATATATTCTAAAATATTTATAGCAACTATCTTTGTGGTGGCTAAGAACTGAAAATTGAGGGAATGCCCATCAATTGGGGAGTGGCTGAATAAGTTGTGGTATATGATTAAGATGGAATACTACTGTGCTGTAAGAAGTGACTAGCAAGTTGATTTTAGAAAATCATGGAAAGACTTGCAAGAAATAATGAAGAGTGAAATGAGCAAAACCAAGAGAACATTATAGTAACAACAATATTGTTTGAACTGATGCTAAGTGAGAAGAGCAGAACCAGGAAAAGTTTGTACACAATTACAGACACATTGTATGTGTGACAACCAACTTTGATAAACTGGACTCTTCTCAGCAATGCACAGTTATAAGACAACTCTACAAGTCTCAGGTTGGAAGGAGATATCTACATTCAGAGAAAGATCTAGAAAGAACAGAGTTTAAA
>JAQQSV010009555.1:0-13493 GCA_028646515.1 Pseudochirops corinnae
ATATGTTTTTCGTTTTATCAGTTTTGTTAAAATTATTGATGTAATTCTGTGAATTTGGACTTTATGTTTTTGATGCACTTAATTATGCTAATAAGAGTTTCTAACTATCCTTGCATTACTGCTGATGTATAGCTTTATCACAATGAATATATATGCACACACACATACACAGAAACACACATATATGTGTGTGTATTTGTATGTATATATGTATATATATATATATATATATGTAATATGTGTGTATATACATGGCAGAATTTTATTTAAGGATTCTTGCATTTATTATATTGTTATATAATTTTCATTCTTTGCTATTAGCCTTCACTAGGTAGCATATTAGGACTACATTTGTATTAGAAATTATGTTTGGGAACATGCTTTCTAATAATAATAACTACCTTTTAAATAACCCTTTAAGTTTTACAAAATATTTTACAAATATTGCCTCCTTTTGATGCCAATACAACTCTGGAAAGTAAGTATTATGGGTATTCCCATTTTACTGTTGAAGAAACGCTATCTGATAGAGGGTAAGTGACTTCCCCAGAGTTATATAGCTAGCAAGTGTGAGAGACATGATTTGAATTCAAGTCTTCCTGACTGTATGGCTCACACTCTCTACTCTGCCACCTAGCCACCTTCAAATCTTTGAGAATAATTTGTGTTGCATATGTATTATTCTATAAATTTGATAGAATTCTACCCCAAAACAATATTGTACCTGTTCCCCTCTTTAGCCCAAATAGTTTCTTTACAATTAATTCAATTTTATTTAATGAAATTATGTTGCTTTAATTTTAATTTCATGTTTGGTTAATTTTGATAGAAATCTCTTTTCCTAAATCTGTTAAATCTCATCTCTGGTACTATATCCCCATGTTTATTAGCTTCCCCTAGAAGTTACATTCCTTTTACCCTTGGATGTTAAATAATCTCTGAAAGAAGGTAGTCTCCAAATTCACCACCTCCAGCTTCCATCACTTAGACTCAGTTTCCCAACACAGATATATGTCTCCTCCCACATAAGTGTTTTCTTCAATATGAGAAAATGGGAAAAATGGTAGAGGAAAGTGATTACTTATAAGGAACTGGAGGGAGTGATGTCTCACAACAATGGCAAGTAGGGGTTCTATTGAAGAAAAGAAAGAAGGCAGATATTTATTTGAAAATAAAATCTAACTTAAAAAGAAAAAAAAATGATTCTTTTAGAAAAAAATGAGGATTGATAAAAGGCCATAGGTTTTCATTATGCTTCTCTCTTTTGGTGCTCCTCCTATCTGACTTATATTTTCTTGTCAAAGACAGGATATGAATGGAATATGCAGCTGATTATAGATTATCTCTCAGTCTTCCTATATGTTCAGGCCTTCTCTATTATATTACATTTCTTTGATGGCAATTTTCACACCATGTCTTCTACATGTATCCTTATTTATATTTAATATATTGTATCCATGCATTGTTTACGTATTGTAGCCCGCTCATTTCAATATTACTTTCTAATTATTGGAGCTTGCATCTGGTGCTGACATTTGTCCATTTGATATGATAATGTGTGTGTGTGTGGGGGGGGGTTGTATACATGTGTATATAAACACACTGTAATTTTACCATTACTGTTAGGGAGAATCTCTTCATGTGTGTGCATACTTTCCTAAAAGTTTAAATTTAGTCAACCTAAAGAAAT
This sequence comes from Pseudochirops corinnae, assembly GCA_028646515.1. Taxonomy (NCBI): domain Eukaryota; kingdom Metazoa; phylum Chordata; class Mammalia; order Diprotodontia; family Pseudocheiridae; genus Pseudochirops; species Pseudochirops corinnae. Next base: position 1,691 of record JAQQSV010009555.1, read on the forward strand.
CATTTAATTACCAAGATGTGTCAGAGTACCTGTACAAGGTATTTCAAATTTTCCTATTAATGAGATGTTCAAAATGTGCTTTAAAAAATTTTTTTTATAACATTACTCTGTTGTTGTTACTGTGCACATACTTTTCAAATAGCTAACAAGAAAGGAAGTTTGAGATTATGTTCTGGCATAAGTCTCTCAAAAGCATGTTGAGACCATTTATTCAGAAGTTGTCTCTTGTGCCTAATTGTGTCTATCTTGACATTTTATCACTCAGGACTATTTTAAGCCTGACAGATTGTGATCACAGCTGTGGAAATGCTTGGTCATTGACTAATTCTTTTTTCTTTTTTTCTTCCCTTTAAGATTTCTTTAGTTTTTTTCCCCCCTATATATCATGACAAAAAAAAAATCACAGCTGGCTTTTTATGGAGATGTTAGGTCTGTTTTCAGGATATGAAGATTAAATTAAATAGATTTTGAATCTATAGAAATGTCTCCATTTTAAAATGCCATCATCAAACATTAAAATATTGCTATACCTCTGTCAAAAGTGTTATCATAGCTAATGAAGAAAAGAAACAAAAAAAGATATTCATAATGGCATATTGAGGAAAAATATCTTTATTATATAAAAGTTTATATTTTGTGATTTGGCAATGGATCTCCACAAATGATGAATATATGAACTATTTCTTGCTGAAAGCTGAATGTTGAATAGGAGGACTATAGAATGATAAATACAAGTAGATAAGTAAGGTACTTTCCAGGTTTTCAAAAAGAACTTTTAAACCTCTAGAAAAAGATGAGAATGATATTGCAATTCTGTGGTTTTCTGAAAACATTTTATGACTCTACTTTTATAGCTAAGCACTAAAAGGACCCACATGAAAAGAAAGGAGGCAACATTCTGATATGAAGGATTCCTTCCCTCTCAGGAACACTACAGGACACTAAAGGTAGTTGTGGAAACTTTTATTCAAATTTCTTAAAGAAAAAAGTTATATTGTCATCTAATATAATCTCATTTTCTCAAAGGTACACTGGCAAAGAAAAAAATAAGTATAGGGATACGAACTGGTACAATGGATGTCAAGAAGACCTGAATTCAAATCCAGATTCAGGAACTTACTGGCTGTGTGATCCTGGAAAAGTCAACTTATTTTTGTTTACTTCGATTTCCTATTTTGGAAAAAAAAAATGAGGTTTATAATAGCACCTATCTTGCAGGATTATGGCGAGGATCAAATGAGCTAAGACTTTTTTAGTGTTTAGAGGAGCACCTGATAGAGGAAGCACTACATAAATATTATTATGATGTTTAAACTTCAGGCCAGGGTTAAATTAAAGTTGGAATGTTCAAGGAATGGCATGAAAATGGTGAGAGGAAGAATTGAAAGTATAGGATACTGTATAGTTAAATCATTTGACTATAGCATCAGTATTGTGAAGGAAGGAAAGTAAAACTTAGATGGACTGAGAGAAGAGGAGAATTAGAGGGTCTGATCCAGAGGTCTTGAAGATGAAGAATGGGATTAGATAGAGTAGAACTGAAAGAGAAAGGGAAGAGAAGGAGATCATAGTCAGAAAAAAAGATATTTCAAAATTTAAAATGTGTGTCTGGGTCAGGAGAAGGGAGAAAGAGGGAAGGAAAGGGAGAGGAGAGGGCAAGAAAAAATGAGAGTAAGGGAACAGGGAAAAGGAAATAGAAGTATTTGGAAGCCAGTAGGGAAAGAAGGGAACATTCTACAGGATGAAAATATAATCGATAGAACAAGTAATAAATGAGCATGGCATATTCGTGGAACAGCAATGAAACTATCAGGAATAAAGCTGAGGATAAACATTGAGGAAGTGGATTGGTTGGCTGGCTCCAGATTATCTGTGTCAAATTTGATTACAACATATATCTTAAATTCACTCTATCCAAAACTAAGGTCATAGGCTTGCTTCCCAAATGTTCCCCCTTCCTAAACTTCCTTTTTGCTAAAAAGGCCACCACCACCCTCATAGCCACCCAGGTTCACAACATAGGTGTCAACCTTTACTTTTCACTCTTACTTATCTTACCTATCCAATCTGTTGACAAGTACTGTCTTTACTTTCTTCACATCTCTCCAGCACATCCTCTTCTGTCTCCTAAGGCTTCTACCACCCTGGTAAAAAACCTTTGTTATTTCATATTGTCTCTTGCAATGGCCTTTTGGTTGGTATTCCAGTTACAAGTCTCTCTCCACTTCAGCCCATCCTCTACTCAATTGCTAAATTGATCTTCCTAACCATGTTCTCTTTTCACTCTACTACTTCAATCAACTTTAGCTGTTCCTTGTTGTCCCAAGGATAAAATATAAAATCCTCTGATTTCCAGTGCCCTTTACAATCTTACCACTTCCTATATTTTCATTCTTTTAAAATTTTATTCCCTTTCACTTACTCTATGATGCAGCAAATATTGGTCTTGTTTTAGATCCCTGTATACATCACTCCATCTCCTGAAACTGTGGTGCCTTTTAATCGACTGTCTACATGCTTGAATCTAATCATGAAGATGTGAGCTTCTTGAAGGCACAGGCTATTTTTTTTCCTTTTCTTTTAACTACAAAGGTAAGACCAGGTCCTGATACAGAGTAAGAGCTTAATAAATTCTTATTAACTTGACATGACCTAGAAGTGACTTTGATGAGTTAGGAAGTAATCATTAAAATTTTTAAAGCATAAGACTGACATGATGAAACAAAGTCTATAGACTTAATCTATAACAGCTGTATCAGAGACAGAAGAGACTCAAGTCAATTCAGTATTCTTTAGTAATCTGATTGCTCTTTTAATTTCCTTATTTCTTTTGAGGGCACCACTATTCTTCTAGTCTCCAAGTTTTGCAACCTGCTGTTGTTTTTTAGTTGTTTCAGTCATGTCCAACTCTTTGTGATTCCAATGAGGGGTTTTCTTGGCAAAAATACTGGAATAGTTTGTCATTTCCTTTTTAGCTCATTTTACACATGAGGAAATTGAGGCAAACAATAGCTTTCAATTCTTTTCTCTCTTCTCCCCTTTCCTGCATATGAATCAGTTGCCAAGTCTTGTGGATAGACAAGTTTTCCACCTCCACAGTGTTTAGTATATCTGTCCTGTCCCTCTCCTAAAAAGGTCAACGTTGCATTTCACATTTTCATCAATTCCATCCTCTTCCTTAAATTCAGACTCTTTTTTCTCTACTCTATTCACATAGCTGTCAAAAATCACAACTCCTAAAGTATAATTCGGGCACAATAACTCATGTAGAAGAAGCTTCGATAAGATCTATGATAAAGTACAAACTCCTCTCTTTGGTATTTCAGTCTGGATCTAGTGCACCAGTTCACACACTTCACATTCCAACCAACCTAGCCTATTGAGTTGAACCTCAAACAGAACAAATTCATCACCTATCTTAACTTTGCATGGGTTGTCTATTTTTTTTTCCTGCTGCCTTATCCCCTCCCTACTTTTATTTTCCTGAATCCATAGCGTCTTTCAAGACTCAATGTAAAGGTAATTTTTAAACTTACACTATGACTTTGTTTTTCTTCCAGTTGTTAGTGTCTATCTCCCACAGAAATTAGATTTAACTTGCATATATTTTGTATTATCTTAGCTGTCTATGTGCATTTTGTCTCCCTGTTAGAACTACTTGAGGAAAGGGATTCTTTTGTTTTGCTGTATATTCCCAATAGGTCAGCTAGATTGTCTGGTGGATAGAACGCTGGATCTGAAGTCAGGAAGACCTGAGTTCAAATCCAACCTTAGACACTTAATACTATCTGACTTTGGGCAGGTCATTTCACCCCTGTTTGCCTCAGTTTCCTTATCTGTAAAAGGAGCTGTAGAAATGGCAAACCATCATAATATCATTACCAAGAGAACCCCCACATGGGGCCACAAAGCGTTGGATAAGACTGAACAACATCAAATCCTCATCATATAGCATAGTGCCTTATATTGTAAGCAAATAATAAATGCTTGTTAAATTGATTCAAATGTAATTAATGTGGAGTTTCCCAAAAATCTTAGTGAAGTTTAAAGCTTTAATAGAAAATATTTTATTAGAAAATATCTTCCTTAACTGTAGAACACACTCCTTATCTAATGGAGAGAGTTGGCTCAAGCTTATAGGCAAAGGATATTGAAGCATGTGTGTAAGAAACATATATGACAGAGGGGTATTTCCTGGTCTTAGGAGTAATTTTCTCACTTCTCATATTCTTTGTTGAGACAAAGTTCATTTTAGAGTATGACATTATCAATTTGGTTCCTTTCTTTACAAGACTAGGTCAACTAAAGTGTTTGACCAGTGTTGGTTTCAATGGCAGACTCTTTCTTCTTAAGACTTAGCTGGCATGACTACTAGTGAATTCCATTACTGACTGTATTTGCCAGACATTCAATTTTTCTTCTGACCATCTTTAAAGCTCACAAGCCTAAAATCTAATCTGTTCTATCTTGTACTACTCAATAACCTCTAATTAGGAAAAGAAGGAACATGAGGGAGAAAAAAATAAAGAGGCCTTGTGTTTATATGATAATATTGTAATGGAATAGAGAGCAACCAGAAGCTTTTTCCCCTATCCAATGGCTCAGAGAAATTCTTCCTTTTCATTCAGTTGCCTCCAGGGAAAAACAAAGAAGAGATTATGTTCTCAAAATACATATGTGCATACTCAATTGAAACTCAGCAGGCTTTTTTTCACCATTTCACCATTCAGCCACAGAAAACAGTCAGATATTACCTGCTCTGAAAAGGCAAAGGATGATGGGGTGGCTAGGGGATGAGAGGTGCTTTTAGTACATATACCCACAGCTAGTCTCACTAAATCAATTTGAAGCAGGCAGGACATGTTAAGCTTACTAGGCCCTCATCTATTACATCATATAGATAACTTTGAGTCCCCATCAAACTCAAATCTGTGAATGAAATAATGTTTTCTTGACTCATTTCATACTACTTTCTTTGCTGAACTATACGGCCCAGCCAAGAGATTCTTTTACTGTTCCTCAAACCCTTCTCTTTGTCTCCTGCCTCCATGTATTCATATATCTTCTCACCTCATAGGTGCTTCCCAAACCCAAATTCCCCAATACACCTGGAATTCTTTCTTGCCTTGGCTCTATCTCTCAGCATCCTGGTCTTCCTTCAAGACTTAACTCAAGTATCACCCCTAAAGACTTCTTTGATAAATACTTAGTTTCAGTACTTTCCCACTCCTTAAGCTATATGTCACTGAATTTTAGAGTAGAACAGGATTTCAGCAGCCATTAGACCCAGTAAGTGATCTTCCAATCTTCACTTGAAGATCCTCAATAAATCCAATGGATAGAAAGGCTTTATTGGCATCAATTATAATTCCCCCTCCCTCTCACTTCAGTCTTCCTTATGAATCTCTGATGTGAGGGCAGAGTAAATTCAATACCTCCTCCAAATACTTCAGACAAGCTATCATATCCTTGCTATTTCTTCCCCAGGCTCACAGGTCTTTCATCCAGTCCTGAAATATGATGAATTCAAGGCCCTTCACCATCCCAATTGCCCTTCTCTAGCTATGGTATATAGAAATGAACACAATATCCCACACGTTATTTGGCCAGAAAAGAATTCAGTTTTCTTCAGTTTACTTTTTTTTTTCCTCTAAGAAACAAACAGCAATGTCCACTAATATCAGATTGTATGGTACATTCTAGAGACTTCAACATGAGCAAGGGATGGCCAGTAGAAAAAAACATTTTTTTCCAGCTTGACAGGGTCACCAAAGATTATCTGATCAGTAGAAACAATGTGACCTGACCCACTTATTTTACTGAAGAGGAGAGTCAGGTGAGACACAGAGAGCTTAAGTTAACGCCAGAGCTGTAATTGGAACTTGAACTCAGGCATACTAATTCTAAGTACAATGCCCTTTTTATCACACCACTCTGCTTTAACTAAGTAACAGGAAACAAAGTATTATCCATGCATATATACATATACAATGCATACACAAGGCTAATCAAATTTAAACATTTACAAAGAAGTCTGGAATGATGTTTAACTCAGTATGCATATGCTATTGTGAAAGCTGGGTCATAATGTTCAAATATCTTTCTAAAAAAATGAGGAAAAATTGCAATGACTACTGAATACATAATCTGTATTCAGGAAAAGACATGCAAAGGACGTTTACTACAAGGTCAGCTGCCTCCAAGAGAGTAGTATATTACTGAAAACTTAAATATATTAAAGGCTTGGCATATTTTAGGGATGAGAAATGATTTCATTAATCCCCCATTAAAATATAGCAAGCAGAAAGTTCAGTCATATTGTCCTTTAGTTGTTTCAAAAAGGTTTTAGGGATTTTGGATTCTAGTTATTTCTTATTACTTTCCTTATGCAAATGCACACATTTTTAAAGTAGTCTTTAAAGAGAGAGGGATCACCCTCCTCTCAGTCACTTAATTTTACCTCCTTACTCTCATGTTCAATTCTTTATTCTCACTCACTTCACATATTCAAATAAGTTGTTAAATCATACTGTTTACTACCTTTATAAAATCTCTCCTAAATATTCCCTTCTCTCAAATAAAAAAAAATCACAACCTTACTTCAGACTATCATCACTTCACCTGGACTTTTGTAATGGTCTTCAAATTGGTTTCCTGCCGGAATTTTTCTGTAGTCCCATCCATCCTCCACACAGATATCAAAAGTATTTTCCTAAAGCACAGTTCTGACCACATAATTTACCTCCTTAGTAAATTCCAGCTGTTCGCTATTATATCCAGGATAAAATATAAAAAGCCTTTTGTTTAGCACTGAAATGTCTTTGTCCCATTCTCATCTATTCTGATATTTGATTCCTTTCCATGTACTCTATGATCTATATATCCTTGTTCCTAGGTTCTTGGCTGTTAGTTTCTAAGACTCAACATAAATCCTACTTTCTGCAGAAACCTCTGCTAAAACCTGTTTCAATACTGACTCCTATTCTTTCTCTCTCTCTTTCTCTCTCTCTCTCTCGGTTTATATATGTATATACACATATACATACATATATAAATATATATATAGTATGTATATATTTGTATGTACCTCCGGTTTTCTCCTCTATTAGGACTTAATCTCGTTGAGGACAAGGGCTATGAACACCACACCTTGTTTGTGTGTCTAGTACTTAGTTCAGGGCCTGGAATATACTAAATACTCAATAAATACTTGTTGATGGAGTGATTAGTCTGTCCATTCATGAACTTGCTACTTCACAATATCCAAAAAAGTCAATAGGAAATTTTTTTTAAAAATCAAATAACTAGCATTTAAAAGTACCTGATTATATATCTGTTTGACCAATTTTGTTTTATATTTATTTCTAAATAGTTTTTTTCTTCTGAATGTATTAAATTAAATATTTGTGAAGTACTGAAAAGAATCTTACCATTTCAAAAGTTTTGTATCCAATTACATTAATTGCAATCCATCCATGCCTGTCCATCTAAGTTCACCATAAGGGGTTGAAACCATTGTATTAAGAATTCTTCCTCACTTTTTCCTGACATAAGAAAAGTACTAGTAGAGTACGCTGGCTGTCCAGTGGTCATTCCTGATTCTTTCTGCATGACCAGCCCATCTTCTCCTTTCCTACAATGATTGTTGATGTGTTTTATTAATTTTCTTCTTTCAATTGCTCATTGATTGAATGTTATAGCCTGCTCATACCCAGTATGTGCCTCTGCCTTCTACATGCTGTGATAATCATTTTCATTTTTCAGAGAGAGATGTATTCCATATTTTGCTGCCATATAGCAAAATTTGAGGAATGTTAGTAGTAATCAGGTCAAATTTTGTTCTAATGTGAAATGTTGTAGGCCAGGGTTGTGAAGGAAGGGGAGGAAGGAGCGCAATCACCACACTCTGAACAACACCCTCCAGGATGCAGCATGTGAAGATACTATGTCATATAGACCAGTTTGGGGTAGTGGTTGGGGAGCTGATAGAAGTTACAACAAGGTCTCAGGAAATCTGTTGAAGGAAGAACAGTAATCCTGTCTAATAGGTCACTTCTAGACTTTTTCTGCTAATGTAAAGTCCCAGATGAGGCCAGGGCTGGGGCAGGTCAATGGGGAAACCAATGAGCATAGCCCTAATGGAGCAAACACAAAGTCAGAAGATCCTAATCCCTAAAGGGCAGTGAGATGCAATGAGTCCGGAGATAATTGCTGTTTCTCTTTCCCTTTGGCACTCTCTAACAGTTGGCTAACATTTATCACATCTAGTCATATCTTTTTTTGGCCATTTTTGTTGATGTTTATCCCCCATGGAGCTTACCTTTCTAAAGGTTCTTTTCATTACTTTCTTTTAATTGTTTATCTTTAGTTTGATCCAGTTTTTTTCTTTTTTTCTTTTTGTTGCCATTTAGAAGAGCTCAATCTAGCTTTGTATTTTCTTTTAGCATTTCCATTTATACTGGAAGTCCTTCAAATTTTTAAAAAAATTATTATTAGCTGGCATTTATATAGACTTTTACAAATATCTCATTTTGTCCTACAAAAAGCTTTTATCCCTATTTTATCCTTATTTTGTAAGTGATAAAATGAATGTAAGTTAAGGTTAAGTGACTGCCCAGGTTCACACAGCTAATAAAAAGCCCAGACCTGTATTGACTATATCATCTAGCTGCCTCTATATTTCAATATACTTCAATACTTCAAGATTTTCATCAGTGTCCCTAGACATTCTAATGAAATATATTTTGACACATCTACTCCTTAGGAAACAAATTCCTTATTTCTCATGTCTAAATTAAATTAATCATTATATGGCCAACTTTTTGGTGATGGAAGTTTCCATTCTTTGTTAGGCTATGTTTTTTTTTTTGGGGGGGGGGTTTGGAGGGCAATTGGGCTTAAATGACTTGCCCAAAGTCACATGGCTAGTACACGTGCCAAGTGTCTGAGGCTGGATTTGAATTCAGGTCCTCCAGGGCTGGAGCTCTATTCACTGTGCCACCTAGCCACCCCATAGGGTACATTAGATGACAGAAATTTTGTCTGTCATCTGCCTGTAGTCAAAGCTTTTGCAGCACTTTTGAACCTACCAGAATTTGAAGTCTACTGCAGGATAGCCTTTGACAGAATAGAGGCATTTCCACATCATGTTATGGCAACTTCCTGGGACTTTAATAAAGTACATGAATTATAGTGCGTGATTTATTTCCCACAATAAAAGCAAATATGATACATTGTGTGGTTTTAGTAGTTCCATTGATTTTATTCTTAATAGTTTCATTTTTGTCCATATGATTCCTAGGCTAATGTTTCAGAAATAAATTATTAACTTCAGTTTATTAAAATAAATATTATATTATTAAATATAAAATTATTCATATGGTATTATCAAACACATATGCAGATCATCATTTAGAAGACTAGAACAGTCCTTAAAGTTTATGATGAATTAGATAAAATATATATGTTTTGCATTTCTAGAAAGAGATAAAATCATAATTTCAGTGTAATATTTTCACAGTATGGTTGTAAAATGTTAATAATTCAATTTGCTAAATTTAGTATTCAGATGTTCCTCAAATAGAGACTGAGTTAAAATTTTCATGGTCTTTGTTCCAAAATAAGTTTAAAATGTTTTAGTCAAAGGGTTAATATAATTGTAATTAAGAATATTTAATTAAGCTTTTCCCAGTATTTAATAATTGAATCTCTAATGGAACACAAAGCTCCATGGAACGAGATCATTATTGCAACACATAGTGTTTAATTGGAAATGACAGAACTTTCATGAAATGAATCATTACAACAGATTAAAGACCAAATGCTATGTGAAACACCTTTTAGATCAAACATCAAATATTTTTTTTTCTCCTATGCATCTCAAGACAAAAATACTTTAAATTTTGACTACAGACACTTTATAATTTGATGCATATAAATATTTGTTTTAATGTTATTTTAAAGAAGAAATACAAAGGGAGGTAGGTGAAGAGTAATTTGAATAAAATGTAGGTTACCAGTGATAAAATAATTCAACTCAATTCAGGAAACATTTAGGAAGGACTTTTCTGTGAGTAGGGAATAAAAACAAACTCTGCTCCCAGAAGTTGATATTCAATTGGATATATACAATTGATAAACAACAGAAAAGAACATACAAATACCATGAGGTGATGGTTTAGAAAATCTTACATAGTAGGTAGAAGGGAGCTTGATTTTAAATTCAGAATTCCAAGAGACAGGGTAAAGAGAGAGTGTGTTCTCAGACTTCTCAGTGTAGCAGGTAGCCCGCCTCAGAGTGCCTTCCCCTGTCCTGTGGGAGCATGTTTAGTGATCATTCTTAGACATCACAAGAAATTTTTAAAAATGGATACAATATCCAAGCCATGTATGGCTCCTCAATGTATTGAATAACTATATTGACTGGTAAGTCCAAATTCTGTGTAGAACACTAATTGTACAACCACTCCCTAGTTTGACTCTCTTCCTGCTATGTAGAAGTTTGAGTATGTGATATTGATACCAACAGAAAAATCAAAATTTGTCTTTTGATTGGCCTAAGCTTAAGAGAAATAAAACATCAAATAATTAAATAAAGTCTTGCAAAAAGTGCTTCATGCCTCAAACAGCATTGAATAGTAGCATCCCAATGGATTATACTAGTAGTGTTAAGTCACTTAACTCTATCTTAATCATTTTGAAATGAACAGTTTGATTCTTTTGTATTTAGTATTCCCTTGTCTGTGTGGGAATATATTGCTTGTTTCATACCCAATTCATGTTTGTTTACTGTGTGTATGTGTGTGTGTGTGTGTGTATGTGTAAATTTATTTTTTCCCTTCTCATTTGACGGGAAGCTTTAGTTTAATAGAATGCAAGACTACTTAAACTAAAAAAATGTTATGCTTCCACAATGATGAAGATGATATGGAACCATATGCCCGGGGGTCAGTGGCCTCTGTGAATATAACAACTTCTAGGTTCTATATGAGGCCAGTTTCCACTGAAATGGGCAAAGATTCAGGCTGTGCATAGTCATGGAGAAAGAAGATGGAATTTACGAACAGTTAGTGAAATTTGCTTGAATGTAGAATATGTGAAGAAAAGTAATATGAAATCTGTCTATAATTTAGACTTGTTCTAGATGGTGATGATTTTTAAGTACTAGACTGAGCTGCTTGCATTCCATTCTAGAAGCAATAGAAAGATACTTAAGATTTTTGAGGAAATGAGTAATATAAGAGTAATTCATCACACACACACACACACACACACACACACACACACACTGAAGTGATATCTATAAGGGGACTAATCATAACAATTAAGAGCCAAAAGTAGAGGATTCTATAGCAACATATGTCATATGTGATGATATTTATCAAATTCTGATTTTTTAAAACCTATCCTTCTTCAGCCATCTTTTTGGATTAATGGCATATTAGGATTTGGTCAACATGTTGGAGTAGAAAAGGCCATAGGATCATATTGTTAGAGTTGGAATGGATTTCAGAGAACACTTAGCTTAGTCTCATCATTTTTGTGATATAATTTCCATATTCATTTTTATTTTTTTTTATTTTTTGCTTTTTGGGGGGAGGAAGGTAGGGCAACTGAGGTTAAGTGACTTGGCCAAGGTCGCATGGCTAGTTTTGTGTCAAGTGTCTGAGGCCAGATTTGAATTCAGGTCTTCCTGACTCCGGGGCTGGTGCTCTATTCACTGTGCCACCTATTTGCCCCCATATTCATTTTTAAAAACTAAATGTATCCTTAGGAATTATAATTGAGGAGCATGGTACTAATA
>JAQQSV010009556.1:0-13493 GCA_028646515.1 Pseudochirops corinnae
TTACAGCAAATTTAAGTAGAACCATAATGGAATAACTTGAGATATCTTTTCATGAAACTATGACAGAGTTTACTTGATTACAGTTTGATTACTGGAAAAGGAAGGAGAAGATAATTACTTGGCAATGCAGAAGAGAGAACAATAATCGCTATACATACCTTCTTCTTTCCATAGCCTACTGAAGATTTACATCCAGCTAAACAGGGTGATATGTAAGAAAGTCCATCATCCCCAAAGACAGGATCCCACACATTGGAATCACAATTACAGTCTGAGTTGCAGGAAGAAAATGACATGTTTTGGAGGTCTGTCCCTAGGCCATTTCTGTAGGCAAAATGTAGACATTTGTCAGAGATAAGGGAAAGATAAGAGAAAATTACATACTTAACAGCTAAAGAAAACAAAGAGGATAAAAATATCACAAAGGCAACGTTCTAAAATATATATTTACTTCTATACTTACCAAAATTTTGGGACTTATCACAGTCATCAAATGTAATTTAAAGAGGAAAAACAATGGAACCAGTTAAGGATTTTTGAAGAGACACCATTTTCCCAGAAGAGAGCGCTGTACTTTTGGATTTACATTTAGGTTTCCATTTTATAGCTAATCAGCTATATCAACCTGGACAATTCAGTTCTCCTCTTCGGATAATAACTTTCTTATATGTCAAAGATTATTAAATTATATGAATGAAAAATATGCACATATTTATATTATGTAGTATTGAAAATAACTGGCATTGTATCATATGTGCAAACATGATTAAATATCATAATAAGATTTCATTATTGAACTTAGTACAATATCTGGCACATTATAGGTGTTCAAAGTGTTTGCTTTCTTCCTAATAATCTCCAATGGCATTTTGTGGTGCTTTAGAGCTTGCAAAGTCTCCTACTGAGTTAGTTTCTGAATCTGGCTTTGAACTGAGATCTTCTTGATTCGAGGTCCAGCATTCTTTACCACCTTGCTGTATTACAATGATACATACCCATTGTAGGTTACTGTTAACCCAGCTACTGGTCTGCTTCCACAGTCTGATGTCAAAAATATCATCTGTATACCATAGGTACAAAGTTGAGAAAGGAAGGCTAATTTGGCAATTCCAAGTGCATCCAATTTTAATTTTCTAGCAATAAATCCTCCCAGGAACAATGAAATACAAGTAGCAGGAAGTATGATTATTCCTGAAAAGGAAAGAAGAGAGAAAAAAAGCTGAGAGTTTCTAGCTATAGCTCTTGGACAAATGTTGGTCAATATAGGCATTTTCTAATTGAATTGCTGAAAATCACAGAGACAGGTTAGTGTTCTTTGTCTTCTATTGCCTGTATTGACTTCCTATATTGTTTATCTCTTGAACCATAGACATATAAACAAAAGATTAATCTGTCTGTTATTTGTCATCATTATACCTTCTCTGTCTACATTCATGAGGAGCACTAGTCTGGTACAGTTTAAAACTGACATAAAACTGATTTGAGTTATCAGTAATCAATTTTGGGATCACTTTTGTTCTGGTCTGGTTAAAATAATACAAATCTGACTTAAACCTCAATTCTATGTTGGGACAGTCAGCATCTTTTCTGAATCTCTCAGGTTAAGATTGTCCATTTGTCAAATGAAAGACTGTGTTGTGGGCATAAAAAAAAAATGAAAATGTCTTGTCTGGTTTGAGACTGAAATAAAAATTTGTGGCCTGCAATCATTTTTTGAGGGATTCCACAGATTCCTCAGGTAATTCTGGTCTGGTAACTCTGAGAGTAACATCCATTAACTTTTAGTCTGATTATTTCTGAAAATTTATTCCCATCATGGCATCTGGTCAGGTTACTCCTTCTAAAGGCATCCCTTTGAGTTGTCTTGTAGTTAAACAGAAAAAAAAATTTTTTTTTCAAGGTGATCGTTGAGCTGTCTTGACTACTAAAAAGTCCTGGGGTGGTCTGGTTAAGCTCTGGGAGAAAGATATGATAATTCCAATTGCAGCAACTGTTTGTAAATTTGGAAGTTAAATTATTCCTGGTTGAATCTACTACTGATGAAAGACCTCTGGTATGGTTAAACTCTGAAAAAATATATATGAATTTAAAAAAAAAACAATTGAAAGACAATATCCTTGACCTTGGAGGATTTTTTAAAATTAAAATTTCATGTTTACTTAATTTAATTACTGAACCATCATTTGCTCTGATTTTCTGTGATTTACCATCACTTTGAGCTGTACTCCTGTTTCTTCTCCTTTTCTCAACCAAACTCCTAGAAGAAACTGTCTACAATTGTTGCTTTTATTTCTTTTCCTCTCATTCACTCCTCACTTCTTTCAGTCTATGTTTGGATATCATTCCTCAACTTAAGTGATTCTATCCAAAGAAAAGCAATGATCACCTCACTATCCCTTTTTCAAAAGATGTATGTAATATTGAGTTAATTGCTCTTTAAATATTTGGTAGAATTCACATGTAATTCCATCTAGTGCTGCATTTTTTGTTTTCCCCTTCAAGAGTTCATCTATATCTTGTTCAGTTTTGTTTTCTGAGATTTGATTTTCTAAGCATTTTGTTCCTTCTAATAATGGTAGAAATGTATATTTTTGTAAATATTCATCTATTTAATTTAGATTGTCAATTTTACTGGTATATATTTGGACACAATAGAGCCTAATAATTTATTTCTTCTTCATTAATTGTGAATTTACATTGTTTATTTTTGATACTAGTAAGTGAATTCACATTTTTAAATCAAATTAGATAAAGGTTTACTGATTTTATTGCTTTTGTCCAAAAAATTTGATTTTATTTATTGTTTCAATAAATTTTAACTTTTAATTTAGTTAATCTAACTTTTCATTTTCAGAATTCCTATTTTGTTGTTTAATTGGGTTTTTAATTATTATTTTTTTTTACTTTCTAGGTTTTTTTGGGTACATAACTAACTTGCTGATCTTTTTTATTAATATAAATGAGTGGAGACATCCTTTCTTACTGTGTTGAATTAGCTACATACATCCCATAAATTTTGATATTTTGTGCTGTATTATTATTTTAATTTTATTTAAGAAATTTATCAATTATTTCTGTGATTTGTTCCATTACCCATTATTCTTTTTTACTATTTATTTCATTAATATTTCCAGATTACATGTAAAATTTTTTGAAAAAAATTAGTTTCAATTTTTTTTTAAATGAAGCCATCCTGTTTATCATTCTTATGGCACAACTTATTCATCCATTCCACATTGATGGGTATCCCTTCAATTTCCAATTCTTTACCACCACAAAAAGGGCTGCTCTAAGTATTTTGTACAAATAGAGAAATTTTCCTTCTTTTCCCATCTCTTTGGGATATAGACCTATTGCGGTATTGCTAACATTTATGATTTTGTAGCCCTTTAGACACAGTTCCATATTGGTCTCCTGAATGATTCAGTTATAGTTCACAACTCTACCAACAGTGAATTAGTGTCCCAATTATTCCAAATTTATCATTTTCAATTTAATAGGCATGATGTTTTAATTTAATTTGCATTTGTCTAATCAGCAATGATTTAGAGAATTTTGTTCATGTGACTATAGATAACTTTGATTTCTTCTGTAAACTGCTTTTTCATATCTTTTAAAATCATTTATCAATTGGGAATGGCTCATTTTAATAAATTTGGCTTCTTTTTCCATGATATAGTTATCAGAGAATTTTGCTGTAAAATTCTTCCCCCCCCCCTTTTCTTTATTTACTCTGATTTTGACTATATTGGTTCTGTTTCTGAAAAAAAAAAACTTTTTAATTTAAATAATCAGAATTATTATTTTTATCTCATCAGGCTTCTTATCATTTGTTTGGTCTTAAATTCTTTTCTTATTCATACACATGACAGATAAAATTTCCCATGCTCACCTAATTTGCTTATGATATCATACTTTATGTCTAAATCAGGGACAAATTTTGACCTTATTTTGGTACAGAGTATAAGAAGTTGGTCTATAGCTAGTCTTTTGCCAAAATGCTTTCTAGTTTTCTCAGCAGTTTTTGTCAAATAGTAAGGCCTAGTTCCAAAAGCTTTAATCTTCGGGTTTATCAAATACTAAATTATGAAAGTCCTTTACTATTGTGTATTTTGTATCTAATCCATTCCACTGACCCACCACTCTATTTCTTAATCAATAGGAGATTGCTTTGATGATTATCCCCTTTGTAATACATTTTGGAATCTGGTAAAGCTAAGCCACCTTCCCTCCCTTTTTCAAATTGATTTCCTTTATAGTCTTGACCTTTTGTTCTTTCACATAAATTTTGTCAGCTTTTCTAGCTCTATTTGATATATTTCAGTAGTTTGATTGGTATGGCACTGAGTAAATAAATTAATTTAGGTAGAATGATAATTTGCATTATATTGGTTGGTTGCCCATTAGCAATAAATATTTTTCCAAATGTTTAGATGTGACTTTATTTGTGTGAAAAGTCTTTTGTAGTTGTGTTTATATAATCTCTTGGTTTGCTTTCTACTTGGGAAAGTGTTTTATATTGTCTGCAGTTATTTTAAATTTTAATATTTCTTTTTCTATCCTTTCCTGATGGGTTTTGTTGTTTGTATGTAGAAATGCTGATGATTTACATGGGTTTATTTTATATTCTACAGCTTCACTAAAGTTGTTGTTCAATTGGTGTTTTTGTTGATTCTCCAGCATTCTTTATGTATTCCATCATATCATCTGCAAAGACTGATAGTTTTGCTTCCTCATTGCCTAGTTTTTTATTACGGCAATTTCCTTTCCTTGTCTTATTCCTACAGCTAATTGAATAATAATGGTTAAAATGGATATTCTTGCTTACTGTAGCACCAATGCAATATTCACAGCGCCAACAGCAACTGTAAATATGCTGGCATAGTGTTCAAATGCAAAATATAACAGACTCTCCATATAGAAGATGGAAGAAAAACATTTATTCAAACACCAGAGAGCCAAATCCCAACAGCAGGAAACCAAATCCATCATAGCAGCAAAGAAGTTAATAAAACACGACACCTCAGAGAGCCACACCATCCTTTAGTCTTCCCACAAACCAACACTCACAAGCCTAGCTGTCTGCCTGGATGTGTCCTCTCCTTCCTCTGTTGCTAACTGCTCCAACTCCCAGCTTTTTGTGGGCTCTGCTGTACCCTTCAGCAAGCTCCTCCCACGATAGTCTCCATGTGATTACATTGATCCTAGTAGGAGGCAAGGAAGATCTTCAAAAGCAGGGGAGGTCTTCAAATTCCCTCAGGCTTATTAAGGGGCAGGGAAGATCTTCAAATCCCCATTACCATTATACTTACCAGTAGGATTTTGTTGAGTGGGATTTAAATTTATCCCTGTTATATAAAATGCTTACTCTTGGTTTTAGATAGATACTACTTATAATTTTAAGAAAGACTCTATTTATTCTTCAGGTTTTTAGTGTTTTTAGCAGGAAGGGGTTTTATATTTTCTTAAAAGCTTTTTTTACAAGGCAGAGCCAAGATGGCAGAATAGAAGCACAAACTTGACATGGGTTCTTGCTCCAAACAGTTCCAATATCTGTTAAAAAAAAATGACTCTAAAGAAATTCTAAAGCTACAGAACCCACAGATGACAGAAACAAAGCTCCCCCTGAAGGCAGCCCAGTAGGCCAACAGGAAAGGTCTATCACAGCGCACTGGGACCCAAGCACAGTCCCACAAGAACCCCATGGTTCCAGCCCCAGGGTGGCTCAGATTAGCTGTAGCCAGAGAAGACTTCAGGAGAGTGAACAAGCAGCAGCTGTGGTGGCTTCCAGACTTCTCAACCCATAAATGCCAAAGTAAAAGCTCAGTGTGAAACTCTGTTGGAACAGAGGTGTATGGAAGAGCATTATCTGGCTCCTTCTCCTGGGGGGAGAAGTGGTGGAGGCACAGCAGCTCCACCTCATAGCTGCCTCAGGAGCTCGTGGCCTGCAGATTGTAGGGGGCACAAGCAACCATTCAGAAGGTAATCACTCTTGCTTAGATTTGGATCACAGTCTTGGGGGGTGGTCCTGGCATGTGTGACCAGTGAGCCAGGGCTTGTGGGGGCTGTAGAGATAGAGCCCTCCTAATATCTCCAGAAGGTGTGAAAACCCCAGCAATTTAGGACAAACCTCTCTTCATTCTGAAAGCAGAGTTCTACTTTAGCAAAGAGCTCAAAAGTCAAGTAATTGGCTGGGAACATGAGCAAGCACAGGAAGCACAAACAGACCATGGAATCCCTTTTTGGAGATAAAAAGGATCGAGGCATGGAGTGGGAGAAACACAGTGAAGTCAGAACTCCCTCATCAAAAGCCTCCAAGAAAAATATGAACAGGTTACAGGCCATGGAGGAGCTTAAGAAGGATTTTGAAAACCAAGTAAGAGAAGTGGAGGAAAAATTGGGAAGAGAAATGAGAATGACGAAAGAAAATAGTGAAAAGTGAGTCAACAGCCTGCTAAAGGAGACCTAAAAATACATGGAAGAAAATAATGCTTTAAAAAATAGAGTAAATCAAATGGCAAAAGAAGCCCAAAAAGCCAATGAGGAGAAGAAAGCTTCAAAAAGTGAAATTTGCCAGATGGGAAAGGAATTTCAAAAATTCACTGAAGAGAATAACTCCTTCAAAATTAGATTGGGGGAATTGGAAGCTAATGACTTTATGAGAAATCAAGATACTATAAAACAGATCCAAACAAATGAAAAAACAGAAGGCAATGTGAAATATCTTGTAGGAAAAACCACTGACCTGGAAAATAGATCCAGGAGAGATAATTTAAACATTACTGGACTACCTGAAAGCCATGATAAAAAAAAAAAGAACCTAGAAACCATCTTTCAAGAAATTATCAAGCAAAATTACCCTGATATTCTATAACCAGAGGGCAAAATAGAGATTGAAAGAATTCACTGATCAGCTCTTGAAAAAGATACCAAAAAGAAAACTCCTAGGAATATCATAGCCAAATTCCAGAGTTCCCAGGTCAAGGAGAAAATACTGCAAGCAATCAGGAAGAAACAATTTGAGTATTGTGGAAATACAATCAAGATAACACAAGACCTAGCAGCTTCTACATTAAGGGATCAAAGGACTTGAAATATTATATTCTGAAGGTGTAATACTAACAGAATCTGAAGATCTTCCATGCCCCTTTGTATTGGCACTTAGTAAACAGGCACTTAGCACCTTACTTCAAGTTAACACCTTGTTTAAGCTATTTAATTAACACAGAAGTAGTTAACACCTTGTGAGTAGTTAACACCTTAACAGGAAGAGGCAGAACAGGAGAGAGCTATGTTGTACATAAGGAAGAGAACCAGCAGGATAGTCAGATTTTCTCTCAGTGACCACCTGAAGACTGCACCTTTTTGCTGAGACCCTCCTTCTGCAACTTTACCTAGAACTTCCAAGAACCAGGCTAAGGAGCTACCCTGAGTGAGATTGGGATCCCTGCTCGAGGGAGCCTGTTCTATTGTGAAGACTTGGGAATGTGGGTGTTCACTGCATTAACCATGAGTATCAACTTCATGACTGCTGTAATGACTTTGGATTTCTGGTTCTGGGACTTGTCTTTATGGTTCTGGGACTCAGTTTTCTGATATTTGAATAAAGGCTTTAGTTCTGCCCTCCATGTGGAGAGTTTGCTACATTTTGTGATTCACAACCATACCAGCATATTCATAACCACCATGGGTGTTGTGAATATTGCATTATTGTTACAGGAGGTCAAAGGAGCTAGGACTAAAACCAAGAATCACCTACCCAGCAAAACTGAGTATAATGCTTCAGGGGAAAATATGGTCATTCAATTAAATAGAGAATTTACAAGCATTCTTGATGAAAAAAACAAAGCTAAACAGAAATTTTGACTTTCAAGTACAAGAAGCAAGAGAAGCATGAGAAGGTAAACATGAAAAGAAATCATAAGGAACTTAATACATTTGAACTATTCACATTCCTACATGGGAAAATGATAATTGTAACTCATAAGACTTTTCTCAGTATGAGGATAGTTGAAGCAAATATATATGTATATATGTATACATACATATATACGTATGTATAGGAGGGTGTATGTGTATATAAATATATATGTGAGTATGGGCATATGTATGTTCATGTACACACAGAGGGCACAGGATGAATTGAATATGAAGGGATGATATCTAACAAAATAACATTCAAGAGGTAAGAGAGGAATTTATTGGGAGAAGGAGAAAGGGAGAGACAGATTAGGGTAAATTATCTCATATAAAAGAGGCAAGAGAAAACTGTTACAACAGAGGGAAGAGCAGGGAGGTGAGAGGGAATGAGACAACCTTACTCTCATCGAATTTGGCTTAAGGAGGGAATAACATACACACTCAATAGGGCATCTTACCCTACAGGAAAATGGGGGGGGGGGCAGGGGATAAGAGAGGGATGATAGAAAGGATGGCAGATTGGGGGAGAGGGTAGTTAGAAGCAAACATTTTTGAAAAGGGATAGGGTCAAAGGAAAATCTAGAATAAGTGGGGGGCAGGATAGTATGGAGGGAAGTATAGTTGGTCTTTCACAATATAACAATTATAGAAATGATTTGGGTAACTACACATGTACAACCTATATTGAATTGCTTGTCTTCCCAGTAGGGGAGGGTGAGGAGGGGAGAAGGGAAAAAAATATGAAACTCAAAGTTTTAAAAACAAAAGTTTAAAAAAATGTTTTCTACATGCAACTGGGAAATAAGATATATTGGCACTGACATGTAGAAAGCCAACTTGCCCTATTAGAAAATTATGGGGGGTAAAGGGGGAGGATATAAGAGAGAACAGATTGGGTTCCCCCAATGGGGTATTCAGTAGGCTTGCTGATTTGGGGTGAGAGTAGGGGAAAGATGGGGGGAAGAAATTGTAACTCAAAATTTTGTGGTAATGAATGTTGAAAACT
Source organism: Pseudochirops corinnae (assembly GCA_028646515.1). Taxonomy (NCBI): domain Eukaryota; kingdom Metazoa; phylum Chordata; class Mammalia; order Diprotodontia; family Pseudocheiridae; genus Pseudochirops; species Pseudochirops corinnae. The sequence goes on from JAQQSV010009556.1 coordinate 8,927, forward strand.
AAAAATAAATTAATTTTTAAGAAGCTTCTTTTACATCTATTAAGATAATCATATGATTTTTGTTGTTTTTGTTATTGCTATTTATTAATAATGTTTAGAGTTTTTTTTCTTTTCTACTTCTTAATTAGTCTTGCATTCCTGTTATAAAACTTACTTAGCCAGGAAATATGATTTTTAAAAGTATACATTGCTATGAATTTCTTGTTACAATTTTATTTAAGGAAATAATCATTAAAGGAATTGACCTAATATTTTCTTTCTTTGTTTTTTCTCTCACTGGTTGAGGTATCAAAACTTTGTGTCATAGTAGGAATTTGGTAGGATTCCTACTTTGCCTATTTTTTCGAATAGTTTATGTAGTATTAAAATTAATTGTTTTTGTAAGATTTGGTAGAATTCACTTGTATATCCATCTGGTCCTGGAGATTCTTCCTTGTGAAGCATACTTATGGCTTGTTTAATTACTTTTTTCTAAGATTGGGCTATTTGATTATTTTCCTTCCTCTATTGTTAATCTGGGGAGTTTATGTTTCTTTAAATATTCCTTCATTTCACTTAGTCAGTTTTACTGACATATAGTTGGGCAAAATAACTACTAATAAATGCTTTAATTTCATATTTAATTGTGGTTCATTCTATCCTTCCATTTTTGAGGCAAATAATTTGGGTATCTTCATTCTTTTTAAAAAATAAATAAACTAATTGTTTAATTTTTTGGTTTTTTCATAAAACAATCTGCTTAGTTTATTGTTCAACTGTATTTTATTTTCAATTTCATTAATCTTTCTTTTTATTTTCAGAATTTCCATTTTGGTGTTTAATTGAGGATTTTTAATGTCCCCCTTTTCTAGCTTTTTAAGCTGCATGCTTAATTCATTAATATCTTTCTTTCTTTTATTGATGCATATGTTGAGATGTACGTTTCTCCTAAGTACTGCTTTGACACCATCCCATTGAATTGTCTATAATGAAATTATTGGTTGTGTCTTTGATTTGTCCTGTGACCCATTCATTCCTTAGGATGACATTATTTAATTTCTAATTAATTTTAGTCTATGCTTCCATGTCCCTTTATTGAATTTAATTTTAATTGTATTATTTCCCAAAGGGGGTACATTTCACAGTTTTGCTTTTCTGAATTTGACTATGAGGTTTTTGTGGTCAATCAAATCTATCTTTTCAAAGATTCTATTCATCTCCTTAAATTCTTTCTTATTATTTTTTGTGGCTAAATTTATCTAGATCTAAGAAGATGAAATTTAGGTCCTGAACTAGTATATTTTTACTGTTCATTTCATCTTGTAATTCATTTAACATCTTAAAAGAATTTAAATGCCATCACATTTGATTCATATATGTTTAGTATTGATATTACTTTATCTTCTATGGTGCTTTTTAGTAATATTTAGTTTCCCTGCTTATTTTTTTTTATTAGGTCTGTTTTTATATTTGCTTTGTCTAAAATCATGATTGCTGCCCCTTCTTTTTTACATAGCTGAAGCATAGTAGATTCTGCTCTAGCTCATTATTTTAACTCTATGTGCATCTCTGAGTTTTAAGTGTGTTTCTTGTGAACAACATGTTGTTTCATTCTGGTTTTTAATTCATTCTGCTATCCACATTTGTTTTATGGGTGAGTTTCAAACAGTATTTGCTCTCCCTCCTATCCCAATTTCCCCTCAATTGTAAAAGCTCTTTTATGCCTCTTTAAGTGAGGTAACTTTTCCTATTCTTCCCTTCCCTTACCCAGTTTACCAGGGCATTCCTCTTTCTTGCCCATCCATTTTTTTCTTCATCTCAACATGATGAACTGCCTCCCATTCCCTCTTTCTGTGTAGTATGCTCCTAATTGTTCTAATAATGATAAAGCTGTTAGAAGATATATGTTATCATCTTCTGATACAGGAAGGAAAATGGTTTATTTAATCTTATTGAGTCTCTTTTGGTTCCCTTTCATGTTTGCTGTTTTATGCTTCTCTTCAGTCTTGTTTTTGAAAATCTAATTTTCTATTAATCTCTGTTCTTTTCATGAAGAAAGCTTGCACATACTCTATTTCATTAAATATCCATTCTTCTCCCTCCTCAAAGAACTATGCTTAGTTTTATTGAGTAGGTTATTTTTGATTTTAATCCAGTACTAGCAAAGTGCCCCCTGTAATCCCTTTCTACCACTTGCCAGGTCCCCTTAACACCTCTAATTTGAGAGCTCCTGAAGCTGCTACTGCATCTTTCATCACCACCTAGTTTTAACACTGGGGTTTCATTCATGTGCACTTGAGGCCAGCCTCTACCCTTATGTTAGGGATCTCTCCTTCCAGCCTCCTCAGTTGTCTTTAGTTGGAAGAATGTCTCACCCTGTTCTTTTGCTAACTCTGCCTTTCCAGAATTCTATTTGAGCCAATATTTTTAAGTTGTTTGGATGGAAATATTGAGAGAGGTTGGCTGAGTACTTCCTCTACTCTGTCATCTTGGCTCCACCCCCAGAAATCCTTGACCCATTTATTTTTTAGGATTGTTATTCAGTTTCTGAGTAATCGATAATCTTTGCTTTAAAAGCCCTCTATTGAATGTAATTTTTATTGAATTATGGTTGGGAAAATTACATTTAATAGATCTTTTCTGCATTTGTTTGTGGGCTCTTATGCCCTAATAATGGCCAATTTTTTAAAGATGCCATGCAAAGTGGAGGATCATGAAAGAAATTACCTGTCAGATCTAAGGATTGAGAAAGCATTCATGACCATACAAGAGATAGAGATGTACGTAGGAGATAAATTACACAATTCTTATTACATAACATTAAAATTTTTGCACAAATAAAAGATGTGGTTAAAATTAGAAGAAAATAAGGAAAGTTGGAGCAAATTTTTGCAGTAAATCTCTCTGTTAAAGGTCTCATTTCTAATAACTATAAGTAACTAAGTCAAATTTTTGAGAATAAGAGTTATTGTCTCCAAAAACTCATTATGGAAAGGGCTATCCACATCCAGAGAAAGAATTATGGAGTCTGAGTGAAGATTGAAGCAAACTATTTGCTCTCTCTCTCTTTACCTTTTGTTTCATTTTGTTCTTTTTTTTCTCATTGTTTATTCCATTGGTTATAATTCTTCTTTATAACTTGAATAATGTTTAATGTGAAGGTATTTGTAGAACCTGTATTGGATTTCATGCTGCCATGGGAGGGGATGGGAGAGGTGAGAGAACATTTGGAATTCAGGGGATTGTGGAACTGAATGTTGTAAACTGAAAGTAAATAATTTTTTTAAAAAAAGGAAAAAAAGAATAAAAGTTATTTCCCAACTAATAAATGGTCAAAAGATATGAATAGGCAATTTTCAGAAGAAATCTAAGCCATCAATAGAAATGAAAAATGCTCCAAATCACTAATAATTAGAGAAATTAAAATTAAATCAACTTTGAGGTACCATCTCACACCCATCAGACTCCCTAAGATAAAAAAAAAAACCCACAGGAAAATGACAGATGCTGAAGGACCCACTAGAAAAATAGGTTCTTTAAAGCAAAACCAATTAAACTGTAACTACCCTATGATCTAGCAATAGCATTAGTAGGACCATGCCATAAAAAGATCAAAGAAGGGGGAAAAGATTATTTTACACACGCACACATACACACAGGTAAATATGTGTGTATGTGTGTTTTTTATAATCAGCTCTTTTGGTTGAAGCGTCAAAACAAAAAATTGGAAGCATATATATGTATGTGTGTATGTATGTGTGTATTTGTATACATACATATGATATCAAAAGACGGATGATGTGGGGAGAGGGGATGAGATAGTAAAGGAAGGCAGACAGCATGAGGAAAAGGTTGGAAAGTGGGAAAGACAGAGAACATCACTCACATAACCATGGATGAGTGCTGGGAGCACTAGTCAGCATGGACCCCAGCAGAGATGGAAGAGGGCTTGGGGAGCAAGAGTTTGAAGGCTTCTTTTATAGGGTTTTTTTTTTTGAGAGAAGCAGATTAACTTTTATCTGCGCCACCATAGAATTAATTCACTAACATGTCCAAAAATCCTTTCAAAGTTGTTAATGAAAGTTTAAAATTAACAAGTCCACATCATCTCAAAATTTTCAGTAACATTTGCTGATCCATTGGTCTTTACTTTGGAGGTCCAGAATTTGTCTAGGATTTGCCTATAATAGGATCAAAGGGCACCCGATTCAGTGCATATTTACTAGGATGTGAATTTGAGTAATTATACTCCTTCAATCTTTGGGATGGTTTGTATGTGACTTCCCAGTTTTCCTTTGTAATATTATTTTCTGCTATGGCTCCTCTATTCTGACTACTTTATACTTAGTGTACTAATTTGAATTGGGTAGGTAGCCAGGGGTATGGAAAGCCAAAATACTTGATTCAGCACTCAGATAATGTGGGAAGCCAAGGGGGCCTGTGTAACAATACTGGAATTTGAAGATCTTCCACGCCCCTTGAGCTTGCTGACGTAGCAGGAAGGGGTGGAGCAAGAGAACGCCGGAACTAAGCTAGTCTCCGCGCGGTGCGGACTGGAAGCGGCGTCAGAGGCAGTGGCTGTGGCTGC
>JAQQSV010009558.1:0-13491 GCA_028646515.1 Pseudochirops corinnae
ACTGATACAACCATTCTGGAGAGCAATCTGGAACTATGCCCAAAGGGCTATAAATAATTGCATATCCTTTGACCCAGTAATACCACTTCTGGGGTTGTATCCCAAAAAGATCATAGAAGTGAGAAAAGGACCCATATGTACAAAAATATTTATTGCAGCTCTCTTTGTGGTGGCAAAAAACTGGAAATTTAGGGGATGCCCATCAATTGGGGAATGGCTAAACAAGTTGTGGTATATGAATGTAATGGAATACTATTATGCTATAAGAAATGGGAAGGAGATGGACTTCATATTTACCTGGAGAGGCTTATACAAACTGATGCTAAGTGAGAAGAGCAGAACCAGGAAAAATTTGTATATTATCACAGACACATCGTATGTGTGATGACCAACCTTGATAAACTTGACTCTTCTCAGCAACACACAGCTATAAGACAACTCTAGAAATCTCAGCATGGAAAGAAATATCTACATTCAGAGAAAGATCAGAGTTTAAATGGAGGCTGAAGCAATCTACATGCTATTGCTCTTTTCCATGTTTGGTTTTCTTTCTTTTTTCCCATTGTTCACTCCATTGGTTACAACCCTTCTATACAACCAGACTATTGTACAATGTGAAAGTATTTGCAGATCCTATACATGATTGCATGCCACCATGGGGGGTGAGGAAGGGAGGGGAGAAAATTTGAAACTCACGGGATTGTGGAACTGAATCTTGTAAACTAAAAGTAAATAAACAAGTCAATGAAAAAAAATGAAGTTATTATGCAACAGTAAAAAAAATAGTTTATATTTTTTCCATATTTTTTAATATAGACACAATCCTTCAGTTCTTTTGGTATCTCATTGCCCTTGAAAATCAGTTTCTTGATGGCTTAAAAAATGTTTCACCCATAGCAATTCTTTGAAACTTCATCAGTTTTAATGACATATCCTTTCCCTCATACTATATAGCACATCCAGTCCTAAGATGTTAGAGTCATATACTTTCCTGACTGTTGCCCATGTTAACACTTTAAAACAAAACAAAAAAAAATTAAGAAAATCTATTCTTTTTTTGGTATCATTTTATTATTCTCCTTCCAGTTTCATCTGTATGTAAAACAATAATGCAATATTCACAACACCCATGGTGGTTATGAATATGCTGGTATAATTGTGAATCACAAAATGTAGCAGACTCTCCACATGGAGGGTGGAACCAAAGCTTTTATTCAAATACTAGAAAACTGAATCCCAGAACCAGAAAGCCAAAGTCATTACAGTAGCCATGAAATTGGTACACATGGTTAATGCAGTGAACACCCACATTCCCAAGCCTTCATAACAGAACAGGCTCCCTCAAGCAGGGATCCTCCTCTCTCCTAGTAGCTCCTCAGACTGCTTCTTGGAAGTTCTCAGAAGAAATTCCCAAAGGAAAGGTCTCAGCAGAAGCTCCAGCCTCCAGATGCTTACCCCAGGAAATTCTGCCATTACCAGGTGGGGGCTTTTCCTTATATATGCCTTATCTCCTCCCTGTTCTGCCCCTTCCTGTTACATCACCAACTTCCTCCCAAGGTGTTAACTACTTCTGTGTTAATTAAATAGCTTAAACAAGATGTTAACTTGAAATGAGGTGCTAAGTACCTAAGTACTTGCCAATACAAAGGGGCATGGAAGATCTTCAGATTCCTTTAACATTACAGTATGTGCTATGGAATGATCTAACACAGTCAGATATCACATCAGACTTTCTTTAATACCAAATATTTATTGAGGACCTATTGCGTACAAAGTACTTCCCCATGTGCTGGAGAAGATACAACATTTAGGTAACAATAAATCAACAAGCATTTATTAAGTGCCTATTATGTATCATACGTTATTCTAGGCACTGGAGATACAAAGACAAAAATGAAATAGTCCCTTCATTCCCCCCCTCCCCCACTTAAAATCTGTAGGATGAAATGGCTTGTGCACATGTACAAAATCTAAACAAAGTAAATACATGGTAATAAGATAAAACTTCTTCCCTTCATCCAAAGAGCTTATAGTCCTATAAAAAAGAAATAATAATGAATGTTCATATAGCACTTGAAGGTTTGCAAAACCCTGTACATTTGCTATCTCATTAACCAATTGCCCAGTAGTTATGCCAAGCATAAGGAAATAAGATCAATATAGATAACTATAATATATATAATATCACATGATAAATGCATTAAAAAGGTATAAAACAAAGTATTATATAAGTTATCCAGCAAGTCATTATGAGAGAATGGGAGAAAAAAATTAGGAAGGCTTTGAGAAGGTGGTGGTATTTGTGAAGGGATTCCAAGTTTAAAAAGGAGTGCCACTGGGGGCAAAAGCAAGTTCTAGACATAGAAACTCAGACCATTTGAAGTATAGAGTGAATGGAAGGTAGTGATATGAGAGATGACTTTAAAGTGAAGGTATAACAATATTGTGGAAGGCCTTGATATTTGCAAATTAATTTGAACTTGTTAGACAATAGACAGAAGATGAAATTTTTAAGTAGAGGAGTGACCTGACTAGATCTGATATCTGTAAGAAGTTTTATTTTGCCAGAGATGTGAAGAAAAGATTCAGTGGATGGGGGGCAGGAAGCACACACAAAGAATTCTGGAAAACTATTGTGACAGTCACTGGTATAATGGTGACAGTGGGAATAAATAGAAGGCGATGGAAGTGATATATTTGCTGGATGGAATCAATGAGATTTGGTAAATTGTTGGATATGAGGGGCAAAGGAGAGGGAAGAGTCTAATATAATTCTAGGGTTTTGAACACTGGAGCCATGATGACTGGTACTATCATAAAAACAGATCATGAAATCCAAAGTAGCAGGTTTAGGTGGAAATTTAAGTTCAATTATTATGGACACAGCGGGCGCATCCTATTAAAGAAGTCCTGTATAGAGTTGGACATACAGGAATTCTGTGTAAAGAGTTACTATGCTGTTAACATAGCCTCAACCTGGAAGGGAGATTGATGAGAAAAAGATTAAAAGTCTGGCTAGCGTCTTGTCCTTATACAAATGTGCACAATGTGAGTAAAAGATGTCATGCCTTTTTGGAAACCATCTACAGGGATGTAGATGGGTGTAAACATCATTATCAGCAATCAATTGTTAGGATGCAACAAAAGACTCTAATTAGGAGAATTCAGAAGGAATTAAACAGATGCCTTTAGGGTTCTTAGAAAGACATTCTTTTATTGCAAGTATATATTAAACTGTGTAATGGTTTTCTTCAGGCAACAATGGAAAGCAGAAACATAAAAGTCTGGATGGGGCCTTCATAAGGCCTTGTAGTTCAACTTCCAGGCAGTTTTACATTTCAGGTACCAAGCCCTCTACCCACCCAATGAGATACTTGTGCAATATATTGGATTCAGTTTCCTTGTAGGTAAAATGGAGGAAGGGTGTTGCATGAGGTACTTTCTAAGGTCTACTCTGATAGACTCCCACCTTTTTGGCTCATAAAAGAGGTTTCTTTTTCTATTCTCCAGCCTGAATTTATCCCCCCCTACCCAGAGACTAGCCTTCAGGGAATTCTTGCTTCATGGAGTGGTTGGGCTAGATGACTTTGAACATCCCTCCTATTTCAAAAATTGTATGATTTTGTGATTTGCCACTGGAAATTGGGTAAGAAAAAGGACTGAATGGAAAAGAGAATCAAGGATTTAGACTTGGAAGGAGATTTAGAGATTGCATAGTCTACTTGTCTTCATGTGTCTCAGAAGAACATGGAGCTCCAGATTGAGCAGAGTGGGGAGGTGACTTGCCCAAGGTCATGCAACTAATTGATATTCCAAGCAGGACTTATTTACCCAAGGTATGCAACTAATCGATGTCCCAACCCAGGGCTCAAGCCCAGATTTCCTGATGTTTAATCAGGAACCCTTTTCCCAATACTTTATGCTGCCTATTGTTTCACCCTGACAAACTCTCAAATATATCCCATCTTTCCTACTCCCACTGTCACATTTTTAGTCCCTGCTTCTACTACTTTTGCCTTTATCTCAGTGCCTATGGAGAACCAGTCTCTCTATTCTGGTGCAGGCTGTGTCTGCTCTGAAATAGTAGAAGCAACAAATACCTCTAGACCTATCCAGACATATAGGGACAGTCTACATAGAAGACACTGTAAGGAAGACATAAAGAGAAAGAACTCTAGTACTTGGGGCACCGTTTTGCACTTCTCCCCAAATGTGCTGCTTATTATGATTAAGTTTGAAATTTCAGAGGCAACTGTGATTCTTTCCTCTACCTCCCAACCTCCTTCCATTTTCCACCAGTTGTCAAGACATGTTGATTCTACTTCCCGTGAGCATTTATTAAGCACCTACTATGCATCAGGCACTGTGCTAAGTGCTGAAGATACAAAAAGAGGCAAGACGATACTTGCCCTCAAGGAGCTTACAATCTAATGGAGGGAGAGGGCATGCAAACAAATATATACAAAGCAAGGTATGTACAGGATAAATAGAAAATAACCGACCCAGGCTAGCCACTAGTTCCAGACTGTATCTTTGAAGGCACAATTTCTGAATATATCTTACAACTGTTCCTTTTCCACTCACTGTTATCAACCTAATTCAGATCCTCACCATCTCTATCCTGGACTAGTTTAATAGCCTCCCAGCTGGCCTTCTTGCTTACTCTCTCTTCTCTCCAAACAATTCCCCAAACAGCTGTCAAAGCAATACACAGATTGGACCATACCATCTATTTGAGTGACTCTCTGTTACTCATAACATAAAATATAAATTCTTTAGCCTGATATTTAAGACCCTCCAAAATGTGGCTCTAACTTGTCTTTTCAACTTAATTTCATATTATTATCCATCACATGATATTTTTCTGCCAAAGAAGACTATTAGCTTATCTCCATATTTATTCTGTACTTTCCTACCTCTGTACATTTGCTCAGGTTGTTCCCAATAGTTGAAATGCATTTCTATTCCACAATAAAGTACTCTCTGGGAAATAGCAAGGTCACTAAAGCTATAGGGAAGTATCCTTAATCCTCAGAATTAGAAAAGGCCCCAATAGTTATATCATGTAGACCCTACACAGATCATGAACCTTTTGTGCAACATCCCCTCTACTTGAACCCTTTACTGACAATGAAGCATCATAACAATCTCTAGAATAAATGGAAAAGCTCTGGATTCGATGTCACTGACCCAAGGTCAGATTGAAATACTAGCATTGCTATTTAAGATTTTTATGATCTAGGGTAAACTACTTTCCTCTCTGGGCTTCAGTTTCCTTATAGGTAAAATGGAGGAAGGGTGTTGCATGAGGTACTTTCTAAGGTCTACTCTGACAGACTCTCACCTTTTTGGCTCATAAAAGAGGTTTCTTTTTCTATTCTCCAGCCTGAATTTATCCCCCCTACCCAGAGACTAGCCTTCAGGGAATTCTTGCTTCACGGAGTGGTTGGGCTAGATGACTTTGAACATCCCTCCTATTTCAAAAATTGTATGATTTTGTGACTTGCCACTGGAAATTGGGTAAGAAAAGGACTGAATGGCTTGTCCTATGTACTTCCCAAGGCTTCATTGTCAGACAATCTCTCCAGAGAAATAATTTAATCTGCAATCAAGAAACATTTACTTCCTGGAAGAGCTCCAGCTGTCTGCCTGAGGTGATGTGATTTTTTTTTTTCGGTACCTCTGGACTCCATGTATTGAACTCAGTCTTATTCTACCAATAACCAAGTATTTCTCCTTGCTCTTTATGGATCTGAAATCCTGAATTCTCAGAATCTGAGATTATTCAATTCAATGTCAAATGAGATAATATTTGTAAAGTGCTTTTCAAGCCTTAAAGCATATATAAATGCCAGCTATTGTTATTGTGATTAGCTCACAGAAAGTTATTAAGTACTTTACTTCCAACAAGGAAGACACTGTGCTAAACACTAAAGGATACAATAAAAAAAAAAAAAATAATCCTTGCCCTCAAGGAGAATACAGTCAACTGGTGAGGAGACTACAAAACATATTTTTATAAATAAGTACAAAATAAAAAAGTAATTTCAAAAAGAAGAGAGCCCCAACAGTCAATGAAACAGAACTTTGTGTAAAAGGTGGACCCTAAACTATATTTTGAAGGAACCTAGGGGTTCCACAACACTGGATCAAGGAAGAGTCAAACTTTTATGTGTTAGAGAAGAAAAGGACTCCAAAAGTAATATAATCTGTATTGCACACATGTGGAAAATGAGGGTTAGAGAGAATTGGCTAACTCAAGTACAGTCAAATACAGTAGAATAGGAACTAACATACCTGATGATTTTTTTAATGGACATGGCCAATAGAAGAATTTATTTTGCTTGACTATGTGTGATTTTTTTCTTTTACATTTATTTACTTTTAGCTTATAACATTTAGTTCCACAAGTTTTTGAGTCCAAATTTTCTCCCCCTCCCCACTATGGCAGCATGCAATCTAATATAGGTTTCACATACACTTCTTTCTTCTTAAAAATTTATTTCTTTACTTTTGGTTTGCAACATTCAGTTCCACAGTCCCTTGAGTTTCCAATTTTTTCCTCCTCTCTCTTCCCCCCACCCCCTCACCTAATGGCAGCATGCAATCAAATATAAAATCTACAAATATCTTCACATTAAACATTAGTCAAGTTGTAAAGAAGCATTATAACCAATGGATTGAAAAATTAGAAAGAAAAAAAAACAAACAAAAAAAAGAGAGAGAGTGAGCAAGTAGTTTACTTCAATCTGCATTCAGACTCTGTAGTTCTTTCTCTGGATGTGGATATCCCTTTCCTTCATAAGTCTTTTGGAGTTGTTTTATAACCTTACATTGCTGAGAGGAGCCCAGTCTATCAAAGTTAGTCATCACATATACAACGTGTCTGTAGTTGTGTACAAAATTCTCCTGCTTCTGCTCTTCTCAATCAGCATCAGTTTATATAAGTCTCTCCAGGTTATTATGAAATCCATCTGCTCCTTATTTCTTATAGCATATTAGTATTCTATTACATTCATATACCACAACTTCTTTAGCCATTACCCAATTGAAGGCCATCCCCTTGATTTCCAATTCATCACAAGCCATCACAAAAAGAGCTGCTATACTTATTTTTCTACAAACAGGTCCTTTTCCCACTTCTATGATCTCTTTGGGATACAGCCCTAGAAGTGGTATTGCTCGGTCAAAGGGTAGGAACATTTTTATAGTCCTTTGGGCATAGTTCCTGATTGCTCTCCAGTATGGTTGAATCAGTTCACAACTCCACCAGCAATGCATTAGCATCCCAATTTTTCCACATGATGTCCATCATTTATCTTTTTTCTGTTTTGTCATCTTAGCCAATCTGACCAGTGAGATGTGGTACCTCAGAGTTGTTTTGATTTGCATTTCTCTAATCAATAGTCATTTAGAGCATTTTTTCATATGCTTAAAGACATCTTTAATTTCTTCCTCTGAAAACTGCCTGTTCATATCCTTTGACCATTTATCAATTGGGGAATGACTTATATTCTTCTAGATTTGATTCAGTTCTCTGTATATTTTAGAAATGAGACCATTATCGGAGACACTGGATGTAAAAATTCTTTCCCAATTTTCCACTTCCTTCTTAATCTCGGTTACATTGGCTTTATTTGTATATAAACTTTTCAATTTAATGTAATCAAGGATATCCATTTTGCATTCCATAATGCTCTCTAACTCTTGTTTGGTCATAAAATCTTCCCTTCTCCATAAATCTGACAGGTAAACTATTCCTTGCTCTCCCGGATTGCTTATAGTATCAGCCTTTATATCTAGATTGTGCACCCATTTAGACTTTATTTTGGTATACAGAGCAAGATATTGGTCTATGTCCAGTTTCTGCCATATTGATTCCCAGTTTTCCAGCAGTTTTTGTGAAATAGTGAGTTCTTTTCCAAAACTCTGGGGTCTTTGGGTTTATCAAACAGTAGATTACGATAATCGTGACTGCTGTGTCTTGTACACCTACTCTATTGCACTGATCCACTACTCTATTCCTTAGACAATGCCAAGTAGTTTTGATTACTGCTGCTTTATAATACAGATTAAAATATGGTATGGCTAGGCCACCTTCCCTAGTATTTCTTTTCATTAATTCCCTTGATTTCTGGACCTTTTGCTCATGCAAATGAATTTTGTTACTATTTTTTTTGTAGCTCTATAAAATATTTTTTTGGTAAATTGGTATGGCACTAAATATGTAAATTAATTTAGGTAAAATTGTCATCTTTATTATATTAACTCTACCTACCCATAAGCAACTGAAATTTTTCCAATTATTTAGATCTGATTTATTTGTGTGAAAGTGTTTTGTAATTGTATTCATTTAGGTCCCGGATTTGTTTTGGCAGGTAGATTCCCAAATTTTTTATTTCTACAGTAAGCTTAAATAGAATTTCTCTTTCTATCTCTTGCTATTGGATTTTGTTAGAAATATATAGGAATGCCAAGGATTTATGTGGGTTTGTTTTATATACTACAACTTTGCCAAATTTATTTATTATCTCAAGTAGTTTTTCACTTCATTCTCTAGGATTCTTGAAGTACATCATCATATCATCTGCAAAGAGTGATAGCTTAGTCTCTTCCTTGCCTAATTTGATTCCTTCAATTTCTTTCTTCTCTTATTGCTACTGTTAACATTTCTAGTACCAAAGTGAATAAGAGCAGTGACGGTGGACATCCTTGTTTCACCCCCAATCTTGTTGGAAATGCTTCTAGCTTATCCCCATCTCATATAATACTTGCTGGTGGTTTTATATAGATGCTACTTATTATTTAAAGGAAGACTCCATCTATTCCTATACTTTCTAGTGTTATTAATAGGAATGGTATTGTATTTTGTCAAGTCTTTTCTGCATCTATTGAGATAATCATATGGTTTCTACTATTTTTGTTGTTGATATGATCAATTATAATGATAGTTTTCCTAATATTGAACCATCCTGGCATTCCTGGAAGAAATTCTACCTGATCGAAGTGTATTCTTTTCATGATAAGTTGCTGTAGTCTTTTTGCTCATGTTTTATTTAAAAATTTCCATCTATATTCATGAGGAAAATTGGTCAATACTTTTTTTTTCTCCATTTTGTCTCTTCCTGATTTAGGTATCAGTGCCATATTTATGACATAAAAAGAATTTGGTAGGACTCCTCCAATTTTCCCAAATAGTTTGTAAAGTATTGGAATCAATTGTTCTTTAAATGTTTGATAGAATTTGCTAGTAAATCCATCTGACCCTGGAAATTTCTTCCTAGGAAGTTCATTGATAGTTTGTTCAATTCCTTTTTTCTGAGATGGGGTTATTTAAGTAATTTACTTCTTCTTCAGTTGATCTGGGTAACTTACATTTTTTTTGTAAATATTCTTTCATTTCACTAAGATTGTCAAATTCACGTGCACACAATTGGGCAAAATAATTCCTATTGTTTTCATTTCCTTTTCATTGGAGGTAAATTCATCCTTTTCATTTTTGTTACTCAAAATTTGGTTTTCTTCTTTTTTATCATATTGACTATCCATTTTATTTTTTTTTATAAAACCAGTTCTTAGTTTTATTTATTAATTCAATAGTTTTCTTAATTTCAATTTTTTAAAAATTTGTCCTTTGGCTTTCATTATTTCTAATTTAGTATTTAATTGGGGATTTTCAATTTGTCCTTTTTCTAGCTTTTTCAGTTGAATGCCCAATTTATTGATCTCCATTTTATCTATTTTATTCATGTATGCATTCAATGATATAAAACTTCCCCTAAGAACTGCTTTTGCTGCATCCCACAAGCTTTGGTATGTTGTCTCATATTGTCATTCTCTTGAATGAAGTAACTGATTGTTTCTATAATTTCTTGTTTAACCCACTCATTCTTTAGGATTAAATTATTTAGTTTCCAATTAGTTTTTAGTCTATCTTTCCATGGCACTTTATTACATATAATTTTTATTGCATCATGGATCTGAGAAGGATGCATTTAATATTTCTGCCTTTCTACACTGAATTTTGAGGTTTTTAATGCCCTAGTACATGGTTAATTTTTGTGTATGTGCCATGTACCATGGAGAAGAAGGTATATTCTTTTTTTATCCCCATTCAATTTTCTCCAGAGATCTATCATATCTACCTTCTCTTAAATTCTATTCACTTCCTTAACTCCTTTCTTGTTTATTTCGAGATTACATTTATCAATTCAGAAAGGGGGAGATTGAGGTCCCCTATTAGTGTAGTTTTGCTTTCTATTTCTTCCTCTAATTCCCTTAACTTCTCCTCAAGGAGTTTGGATGCTATACCGCTTAGTGCATATATGTTTAGTAATGGTATTGTGAGTTATGTGAGTGTGTGTGTGTGTGTGTGTCTGTGTATTTTCCTTGTTTACATTTTTGTGTCTCTCTTGAGTCTTGTGTTCGGAGATCAGATTTTCCATTGATCTCTGGCTTTTTCATCAGGAAGGTCTGTAAGTCCTTTATCTAATTGAATAACCATGTCCTTGCCTGAAAGATTATCTCAGTTTTGCTGGAGAGTTGATCCTTGGTTGCAGTCCATGCTCTTTTGCCTTACAAAATATGATATTCCAATCCCTCTGATCTTTTAATGTAGAAGCTGCTAGGTCCTGTGTCATCCTGTCTGTAGTTCCAGGATATTTGAATTGTTTCTTTCTGGCTGCTTGCAGTATTTCCTCCTTCACCAGATAATTCTGGAATTTGGCTAAAATATTTCTTGAAATTTTCAATTTGGGATCTATTTCAGGAGGGGTGTCCAATGAATTCTTTTGATAACTATATTATGCTCTGGTTCTAGAATCTCAGGGCAGTTTTCTTTGATAATTTCTTGGAGGATGTTGACCAGGCTGTTTTTTTCATCATGCCTTTCCAGTAGACCAATAATTCTTAGATTATCTCTCCTGGATCTTTTTTCCAGATCAGTGGTTTTTCCAAAGAGATATTTTACATTTTCTTCTAATTTTTTAATCTATAGGTTTTATTCAACTGCTTCTTGATGCCTCACAGAGTCATTAGCTTCAGTTTAACTGATTCTAATTTTTATTGAATTATTTTCCTCATTCAGTTTTTGAAGCTCTTTTTTCATATGTTCAGATTTCATTTTTAGGGAAGTATTTTCTACCTTTAGATTTTGAATCTCCCTTCCCAATTCACAAATTTTACTTTTTAAGGATTTGTTTTATTCAGTGAGATTTTTTTTCCCCACTTTGGCAACTGTAATTTCAAAAGAGTTGGTCAATTTATCTTCTATCTCTCCAATTTTGACTTTTAAAATCCTTCTTGAAAGGGCAGAGCCAAGATGGTAGCACAGAAGCAGGAAAACTCCGTGGCTCCCCCAATAATCACCTCAAATACCTATAAAATATGACTCCAAACAAATTTTAGAGCTACAGTACACTGGGAGCAGAGCCTAGCTCCACATGAGCCCGTGGTTTTATCCCCAGGGAGGCCCTGACCAGTGGCTGCAGTGGACTTCAGGAAAATGGATCACCAGCAGCTGTGGTGGTTTCCAGAATTATGAACCCATAAATGCCAAAGAAAAGTGAAAGATCAGTGTAGAACTCTGTTGGAACTGGGGGGGGGGGTGTGGAGGAGTGGGTCCAGCCACTGCCCCCTGAGTTAAAACTGGCAGCCCTACAGCCATATCCACGTAGCTGCTTCAGAACTCCTGGCCTGCAGATAATTTCAGGGGGCGGTGGGGGAGAGCAAGAGAACATTCATAGGGCAATCACTCTTGCGTTAACCTGCCTGGATCTGGATCGCGGTCTTGGGTGATGGCCCTGAGATATGTAACCAGTGGGCCAGAGTTTGTGGGGGCTGCAGAGATAGCACCCTCATAATAGCTCCAGCAGCTAAGAAAATGCCAGTGATTTGGGACGAAGCTCTAGTTCTACTTTGAGCACAAAGTCAAGTAATTGAGTCACAACATGAGCAAGCAAAGGAAGCAAAGCAAGCACAGCAATCCAACTTTAGATTCCTCTTTGGGGGACAAAAAGGATCAAAGCATGGAATGGGAGGAAGATAACAATGTCAAAACTCCTGCAGAAAAAGCTTTCAAGAAAAATATGAATTAGTTACAGGCCATGGAGGAGATCAAGAAGGATTTTGAAAATCAAGTAAGAGAAGTGGAGGAAAAATTGGGAAGAGAAATGAGAATGATGCAAGAAAATCATGAAAAGAGAGTCAGCAATCTGACTAAAGAAAATAACACCTTAAAAAATAGATTAACTCAAATGGCAAAAGAGGCCCAAAAAGCCAATGAGGAGAAGAATGCCTTAAAAAGCTGAATTTGCCAGATGGAAAAAGAATCTCAAAAGCCCAATGAAGAGAATAATTCCTTCAGAATTAGATTGGAGCTAATAGAAGCTAATGACCTCATGAGAAATCAAGATACTGTTAAACAGATGCAAACAAATGGAAAAATAGAAGACAATATGAAATATCTCATTGGAAAAACCACTGACCTGCTGTGGGTCTATGTCTGTGTGTGTGTCTGTCTGTGTGTGTCTATGTGTGTGTCTGTATCTGTGTGTGTATGTCTGTGTGTCTGTGTGTGTGTGTCTTTGTGTGTGTGCTTGTGTTTATGTGTGTGTGTCTGTCTGTGTCTGTGTCTGTGTGTGTCTGTGTGTGTGTCTGTGTTTGTGTGTGTCTGTGTGTCTTTGTGTGTGTGTCTGTGTCTGTGTGTGTGTGTCTGTGTGTGTGTCTATGTGTGTGTCTCCATCTGTGTGTAATAAAAAAAAACAGAAAAAAAAAAAAGAAAAACCACTGACCTGGAAAATACATCCAAGAGAGATAATTTAAAAGTTATTGGTCTACTGGAAAGCCATGATGAAAAAAACAGCCTGGACAACATTATCCAAGAAATTATCAGAACCTAGAAATCATCCTTCAAGAAATTCTCAAGGAAAACTGCCCAGATATTTTAGAATCAGAGGGCAAAATAGAACTTGAAAGAATTCACCAATCACCTCTTGAAAAAGATCTCAAAAAGAAAACTCCTAGGAATATTATAGCCAGGTTCTGGAGTTCCCAGATCAAGGAGAAAATATTACAAGTAGCCAAGAAGAAACAATTTGAGTATTGTGGAAACACAATTGGGATAACACAGGATATAGCAGCTTCTATATTAAGGGATCAAAGGGCTTGAAATATGATATTCTGGAGGTCAAAGGAACTAGGATTTTTAAAATTTTTTTTTAATTTTATTTTAGTTTATATCATTCATTTCCATGAGATTTTGAGTTACAAATTTTCTCCCCATCTTTCCCCTACCCACCACCCCAAAACAGCCACCCCATTGTATAACCCCTCAACCAATCTATTCTCTCCTATGTCTTCCCCCCTCACCCCTCTGACTTTTCGGTAGGGCAGAATGGATCTCCCAGCCACAGTGCCTGTGTATCTCAAGTTCCAGTTGGATGTAGTTAATAATAATAATTGTATATATGTATATATATATATATATATATA
>JAQQSV010009559.1:0-13491 GCA_028646515.1 Pseudochirops corinnae
ATTACATCAGTTACCTATTCAGTTACCAGATAGGGAAGCACCAACATCTGGGTTTTTCACAGCCAGGGGGCTCAACGGCTGCCCAGAGTCTCCTCCAGCCAAATCACACAACTCTTCTCAAAGTGCGCCCCAAACCAAAACCTCACATCAGGGCGTATATATAGCCTTCTCCTGGCTTAGAGAATGTCACAGCCCTCTAGACCCACTGCCCAATCACAAAGCTACAAGGCACGGGCATTCCTGGAAAACAAGCCTGGCACCACAGGCTCCACGTGACCACATTCAGCCTATTAGGGAACAGAGTATATCCAAAGGTCCTCAGAGTCACGTAGCCACTTTAGCAAAGGGCCTAGGGGCAGGGAGGATCTTCAGATTCCCATAACAAGCAGGCATCCCTTTAGCTATTTGAGACTCTGGGGTGTGGCTCAATTCCTATGATGCTCCTATGGAGTTCTGAATGGAAGTAGAGATATACCATACAAGAAAATACTATTTCCCCCAACTACCAATTCAATTCAATTTATTAAGCATCTACAATACTTCAGGCTTTGGAAATATAAATAAGAAAAAGACTGGCTGCCCTCAAGGAGCTTACAATCTAATAGGGGAAGACAACACAAAAGGAATTTTAAGAGGGCACTCATCCTGATGTGGTTACCCATAAAGAGGGTTAGGGTTACTGGAGACCCCAAAATATCAACATGAATTCGACTCAAATCTTCTCTCAGCCAAAGAAAAGTAAAGCTTATTGAAAGTTCATTAAAAGTTCGCCATATTGGGTAGACTCTTAAGGAGCCTAGGTATCTGTGATGCTTGCATTGGGCAAGCAGGACAGAGTAAGTCTGTGACAGATTAAGTCTGTCACAGAACAAGTCTATGTCAGGTGATTTATGACGCTCTCACAGAGCATGGAGGGAAGAGGGGGTCTTATATACAGAGGAATCTAGGGGTGGTCTAGAGGAGGAGTTTGGGGAGAGTCTTCAGGAGGAGTTAATGAGGTCAGTGAAAGGGTGAATTAATATTGATAGGCTCAAGGGTGGGAAGTAGATGAACAATGGAGCGCTAGGCTAGTAACAGAGGTTTGGGCTCAGCCACATGAAATACTTATGGCCTCTGCAAATGCCTCATCAAGTGGGAAGATTTAATCAGACTTCAAGGGGTTTCCCAGAGCCTGTACCTCAAAGATTCAAGGAGAGCTCATGGAGGAAGGGGGGGTCCCAGAGCCCATACCTCAAAGATTCATGGAGAGCTTAAGGGTAGTCCCAGAGCCTGTACCTCTAAGATTCAAGGGGGCTCCCAGAGCCTGCACCTCATCAACCCTAAGGCTTGGGGAAGGGACATGATGTTCCCTTGGAGTGGAAAGCAAGCAAAGTTGCTGAAAGAAAATGGAGTTACCTACATGAGTCTTCTATAAAGCTTGAACCCCAGTTTGTAAAATCACATTTCTCCCTAGCCTCAAAAGAAGTCTCAGGCACTTTCTTTCTAGCTCAAGGGCAGCATGCTAACAAAATCCTTATCTCTCTTCCTGATACAATAGCCAGCTGCACCTATAGAATTTAGTAGCTTGACCCAGCTGTGTACAACTGGCTGAAGCAGTGTATATGGGGTCATACTTATCATATATATCCTAGACTCAGTCATATGTATACTCCTTAGCTCATTATATACATCCTGAATCCCTTGTTATGTATGCCTTAGGCTTGGGATATACTATACTCACAACATCCATCTTGTCAAACATGACATTGATGGGTGGCAGCTTGGTCAACCCTGACCAAGTCACAGTTTAGCTGACTTAGTGACATTTCAAGCCTAAAATCACACCTTCATGCCACTCCCTTCAGGCTATTTCCTGGTGAATTCTGGCCAATATGCCTGCCCAGTAGATATTAAAAGTACACGTTCTTTTAAGAACTGACCACTCCTTAATCACTCCCTAATCCTGCCCTTGTTGTATCCAAACTCAAATCCCAAGTCACTGCACACCAGCTGATTTGTGGCCCACTATTAAGCCTCTTTTATATTTCTATTCTACATTTTGTCATAGCTTGAAAACTGCTTAAGGCATGAGTGGGCATATTGCCCAAGGTGAAGTTCCCTGACCCCTCCTCCCCTAATTAGCATTTTATGTATTCTCCTTGAATTATTATAGTGTATAAGGTTCATTATGGTGCAAGGATCTTATCTAGGGACCACCCTGTCCTGTCCCACTGACCAAGCAGGGCCTCCATCCTCTTTGCCCAGAACATGACCCTAGCCTGTTCTAGGGAATTCCAGTCCCCTTTACCCCATGGCCCTCCACCCTGTTCTAGCAGGGATCCCCACGACACAGGAAGGTTGTACCTTTGTACCCTTGCACCACATTCCCAAATTAGCCTTGAGCTATAGATCTAACCAATGGCTGGTTTTTTGCTTCTGTACATCATGGCTTCAGCTAGCTCCCCTCCCTGATTGTGGTTTTTGTGATTTTAGCCTATATAATCAAGTCTGTACCCCCTAGAAAATCACTGCCTGATTTGAGTTTACATTCCCCGTGGTCGCGCTTGATCAATAAATCCACACCTAAATTTATCTTGAACCCAGGTCTTGGCTCGATCTTATTCTCTGCACAACACCCTGACTCACTTACTTAGCATATTTGACACTTATTATACCATAGAATATCCTGTATAAACTTTAATTGTACCTCTTTAAGGTTGCAGGTTCCCTAAGAACTGTTGCCCGCTATACAGCATAAAAACAAATCTTTGCCAGCTGGACTTAAAGAATACTTGAGTCCATGAATTCATTCCAAACTGCTTTCCAGGGACTCTGGTTATTGGGGTTCATGAACTCTTTGAATTCCCTGATCCCCTCATCAGGGAGAGCTCCTTTACTCCATTGTCTGGTATATATTCTCCTATGTGTATCTCCTCTGATTTCTGTTTTGCTATGATTTGGCTATGTATGTTCATCGTGGAATTGGTATTAGGTAGAAAAGGGCTCAAGTTTGGCATTTCCCCTCTCCCCCAAAATGACAAAGCAATCAAAAGTCAGCTGGAATCCCATCATACTGAGTGGGATGCTGAGATAGTGATAGTAGGATAAGACTCCTACTACTTACCCCACCATAAAGAGTACAGAGTAAAGTCAGAATGTCCCAACTGCAAGATCCTGTTTATCTGGACTCCACCCCTCCTTGGACCCCCTCCATGTTTCCTTGTCATTGAGAAGTTTCTGTGTTTAGATTGTGAGCTCCAAAGCCCAGCCAATGGGAAGAGGTGCCAGTGGGTGGGTGGGTGCTCCATCTTAAGGTCTATATAAACTTGCTTTGACCTGTATGCCCTTGTACTCCCTTGCCTTGGCCATCTTGGGCGATGCTAGGGCTGTTCTTTCTCATGAGAAAGCAATAAACTCCTTTTTGCCTTTCTGAAGAAAAGTCTCTAACTGATGATTTTAAAGCTGTCAGAAACACTCCACACAATACCCACTACAGCAATAATGTCTAAGGCAGCAAGCAGTACCCCCTCTCTGTGAATGGAACAGAATGGTGGCAGGAATTTAAGAGACTAGAGATATCTATTCTGCCTCCCTTTGACCCACACAAGGATAGCATCCTGACCACATAGGGAGCCTCACTGCACATGTGAGACCTCACACACATATGCACACATACATATTTGAGGTTGTATTGTCATAAATTATGATACATTTATAAGTTTGAATAAAATACAGTTCAGAAAATTCATTTGTGTAGGTTGTTTTATGTAGCATGGAATATGACAATTTTTTAAATAAAGTGGGACATCACTACATTACATTTGAAATCACTGGCTTAAATTTGGAACTATACCATCCCCAAATCACTGAGTAAATCCTTTGATGTAATACTACTAATAGGCATATACTCTAAAGGGATCAAAGAAAGGGAAAAAGAAACCACATGTACAAAAATATTTAGAACAGTTCTTTTCCCAGAAGCAAAAAACTAGAAATTAAGGAGGTACCCACCTACTGGGGAATGGCTAAACAAATTATGCCATATAAATGTAATGAAACATTATTGTGTCATAAGAAATGACCAAATGGAAAGTTTTAAAGGAAACATGGAAGGCCTCTATTAAGTGATGCAGAGTAGAATGCATAGATTAAGGAGAATTATTTATATAATGATAACAACATTATAAAGGAAAACAACTTAGGCAGACTTTGAAACTCTGCTCTCTACAAGAACCAACCACCCTTCCAGAGGGCCCTGGGTGAAGAATACTATCCTACTTCCTTGCAGAGAGGTAATGAACTAAAAATGCAGAATGAGACATAACATTTTAGACAGAACCAATCAGGGATTTCGCTTCACTTAATTATGCATATTTTAAGGGTTTTCTTTTTCTTTTATTTGAAGGCAGTAGGAAGAGGGGAGAAAGTAAATATTTAGAGAGGATGGGTAGATAGATGGATGGATAGATAGATAGTCTTTCAAAAAGAAATCACTGGCATAATCTAAATCTGATTCTTTCTTCTGAGCCTAAATAGAAAAAAAAAAAATAAACCCATCTTTACTCTGAACTTTTTCTTCTGACTTTCAGAAATTCATACAACAAGGCTTTTGGCTCTGACTTGAGGACTTCAGGTCGATTAGAAGTAAAAAGTCCTGCTTTCCTATAGTTTTCCATTTTCTCACTCTGCCAGTCACTGGTTGGTTTTCTCTCAGTAACTGTCCAAACATTCTCTGTTTCTATTTGAGGGAGAAATTGGCCTTCTCCTCCTGCCCAGTGCCTCTCTACTGGGTTCTGTTAGAGCGAGGGAATAAAGGGATTATAGTAACCCTCTGTGGTAACAAGGAGAAATCCTTTTCTATTCTCAAGGTAGTAATTTTTCTCTTCCTGACCACTCCCCCTGTCCAAGATGATACAGTAGAAAGGGCTCTGGAATTTGGAGTCCCAAGACCTGCATTTCAACCTTTCACTGCTGGTATAACCTTGGGCAGTCACTTTGCTCCATTGAACCTGTTTCTCCTACAATAAAATGAGGGAATTAAGTGCAGCCAGAATTGGGTGACTAGATGTAAAGATACCCTAATTAGCATCCCAGGATGATATTAATACACATGGTCTTATAGATTACTGGTAAAAAAAAGAAAATATCAGGTCACCATGAGTGTAAGCTAGAAGGCCCCAACCAAGGCAAACGAAGACACCTCACACTACAGTACCCTGAATCATTGTCATGTACCCAAGAGAAACTCCAGTTTCTGCTTGACCCAAATAGAGAATAAAACAAGGGCTGATAATAGTAATTGTTAGAGAGCCAAGGTCCTAGAACCCTACTACGAAGTTGTAATGACAACCAGTGAATATTATTACTAAACATAATTTTATTTACAAATTCCTTATCTCTCTCTCTGTGCTTTCTTTTTCCTTCACTGATCTCAGTCTCAAATTCCTCCCTACTCCAATCCATCCTCCATTCAACTGTCAAATTGATTTTCCTAAACCAAAGGTCATGACATTTTGCTATTGAATGAACTTCCACAGTCCCCTGTTACCTTCAGGATCAAGTATGAAATCCTCTGGTAGGCTTTTGAAACCCTTCATAATCTGACCTTTGGCTACTTTGCCAGTTTTACTGTTTATTTATTTCCTTCACCAGAGTCTGAGGGTGACACTGGCCTCCTTGCTGGTCCTCTCACAAGACACTCTATATTGCAACCCCAGATATTTTCACTGGCTGTCTGTTCCCTATGCCTGTAATTTCCTCCCTTTCTTAACTCTACCTCCTGGCTTCCCTGGTGGCCTGTAAGGCTCAGCTCTAAACCCTTACCTCCAGTAAGAAGCCATTATCCACTCCCCCAACCCCCTTAATGCTTTGTTGACTAAATCCAATTAATCCTGTCTATGTTTTATCTGCATGCTGTTTTCCCCATTAGATAGAGCTCCTAGAGGGCTTTTGCCTTTTATTATATCCCCAATTCTAGACTGGTTCATAGTAAGTACTTAATAAAAGTTTGCTAACTTGACTTTCCCTCCAGACCCAGGGGAAGAGGTTACTCATAAAGAGGGTTAGGGTTGCCTGAGACCCCAAAATACCAAGATGCCGGGTCTGGCCAAAAGAATTCCACTCAAGTCTTCTCAGCCAAAGAAAGGTAAAGTTTATTTAAAGTTTGCCATATTGGGTAGACTCTTAAGGAGCCTAGGTATCTATAAGGTTTGCATGGTGCAAGCAGTCCAGAATAAGTCTATGCTAGGTCATCCTATGGCTCTCACACCACATGGAGAGGAGATGGGATCTTATACACAGAAAGGTTGTGGGAGGAATCTAGGGGTGGTCTAGAGGAGGAGTTTGGGGAGGGTCTTCAGGAGGAGTCAGATGAGGTCAGATTCCAGTAATGAATTTAGGGAAGGTGTTCAGGAGTCCAGATGAGGTCAGACTCCAGTAAAGAGTGATTAAGGATGGGAAGTGGCTGGGGGCTACTTGGAGACCACAAACAATGGTGGGCCAGGCCAGCTCAAGGATGGGAAGGAGCACCAAGAGTGAGAAAGAGTTCGAACAAAGGAGGGCTAAAGACATGGGCAGAGCCACAACTTAAGCCCATGACTTCAGGCAAATGCCTTCAGTGGAAAGATTCAAAGAGATCTCAAGGGGGCATCCCAGAGCCTGTACCTCAAAGATTCAAGGAGAGCTCAAGGGGGCTCCCAAAGCCTGCACCTCATCATTTTCAATTCCAAGTAGGGGAAGGGGTGGAATAAGGAAGAGGGAGGTTTGCTTTAGAAATCCATTGTGATATAAAAACAAATGATACCAATAAAGCTTATTAAAAATAAATAATGAATAGGGAATGGACTAGTGAATTTTGATAAGAGAAAACTCCCTCTGCAAATGCAGGTTGGCACCTTCTCTGCAATTTATAGTTTTAGGGAGCGGCCTAGAGCCCCCTCAAGGGGCCAGAAAATGTCCTCCTCGATCTGAGGCCAGCTGTCAACCCACCAAACAACTTGGCCCAAATAAACAAATGGGTGAATAATGGACGAATAAATTTTTAAATAAGAAAAACTAGAAAGCTACCAGAAGACAGGCTTAAAACAGCTCTTTTTCTCCCCATCCCAGCCCTCCTCCCCCTTTTCCTCCCTTCCTCCCCCTTCTTTACCCCTTCACTTCCATCCTCTTCTCCCCCTCCTCTCCTCCCTTGTCTTTCCTTCTTTATCTCAATGAGACATGTATGACCTGTCAGACTCCTCTCTCCAATGAGTACCTGTTTTGTGCTACTTGTTCCTGGAATGGTTGGTAGTATTGCCTTGTTCAGCACATTTCCTAGTAACAGTTCTGATTCTATACTGAATCTAACAGCTAGATGAACTCTAAAGTCCCTTCCAACTCTAAAATGCTTTGAAGCAGGGCTTGAAAATATAGCCATTAACACTGCATGGCTAAAGTCTTAAGGAGTTCTTTTTTAAAACAGGTTTTTATTGATGTCTGTTTCTTACATCATCATAGTAATCCCAAGTATCCTCCTCCTCCCCCTCCCCATAGCCATCCCATATCATATAACAAATGGTATTTTTTTTAAGTCTCAGACTTTCTTATAGTTTTATAGTCTAGCCTCTAGACATAAATTGTTTCTTAAAAGTAGCTAAAGCTTTATTCTGACTATAATTTTTAATACAGCTAAACAAAACTATATGCATTTTAAAACTTATAGAATGGTAACTCCACAGAATGTATGCTTAATTTGGACAGAAATAGAAAGACTGAAATATGATTGAGATGCAAACGTTTTATCGTTCCATGCAAATACTATAAGGAAGAGAAAAATGAAGGGACATCCAAAATAAGAAAGTAAAGGTAGATGTTATAATGATCCCCGGGAAAGGTGGGAAGCTCTCTGGAGTCCTTTGGAATGGGTTGGTGATTGGAGGGTTGGAGACACAGGGAAACTCCGGAGAAATGAGCTTTTTGAAATCCAGGAAGGAAAGAAGGATGGAGAACTGTACAGAGAGCTGAGTGTAACCCAAAAAATTAAGATAGCCGTGTATTTAAAAAAGCAAGGAGGTAGTCTAACACCATTTATGAGTCTCATTACACATATCTGCCCATCTTATCTCATGTACCTGTCCCTCTTTCTCTACTTTTCCTTCATTACTTCTTGCCTGAATTATTGACACAGCCACCTATTTTGGCTTCCTGCCTCATGTCTCTCCCCAAGCCAATCTATCCTCCTCCTAACTGCTACAGTGATTTTCCTAAAGCACAAGTATGACCATGTTATGCCTCTACTTAACGAATTCTAGTGATTCCCTAGAGCTTTTAGGATAATAATAATAAGTCCTCTATATGGCTTTTAAGCCCACTACAAACAAACCTCAACCTACCTTTCTAAGCTTTCCTAATTTAACAACTTTTGATACATTACTCCCTTCCCTAAATGATACAGTCCAAGCAGATGCCATCTTCCATTTCTGTACCTTTACACTAACTGTCCTCTGTTCCTGGAATGTACTCTCTCTTCACTTCTATCTCTTAGAATCTATTTCTTCCTTCAAGAGAAGGATCTTATTTGATCCTCAGAAAAACCCTGGAAGATAGGTGCTATTATTACCCCGATTTTATATATGAGGAAACTGAGACAAACAGAGGTTCAGCACACAGCTAGTAAGTGTCTAAGGATGGATTTTAATCCAAGTTTGTCTTCTTGACTCCAGGCTCCTCATCGTTTTATCCATTATAGTATCTAGCTATGATTAAGCTCAGTTAAAGTACAACCTAAGTGAAGCCTTTCTTCATTCTCTAGCTACTAGTATTTCACTTCATTCACTGTATTTATTTGGCACATACTTACAGGAGTTGTTGTTTGTCCTTTGTGTCTTGAAGAGGACCATGACATCAGGAAGGTGATAACATGACTTGCAAGTGAATTGTACTTAAGCTAGGGAGGGCTGTGCAAAGTCACCAGCCTGATTTTTTCCTCTGAAGTCATCTGGGTCCAGTGGTAAGATATAGACCAGGATGACTGGAGATGGCCTTCACTTATAAGAGAGAGATGAATTGGAGTATGTAACAGCAACCACATTGGCATACCCAGGATGGCTGCTAGCACAAGTTCTTAGATCTGCTTTACAAGGAAAGATAGCTGTTGAGGGGTCAATAATCTTTTTAAATTACATTTACTAATTCAGGTGCAAAGTCAGCACCCTGAACTTCAAAGAAAATACTAATAGAAAATACTAGTAGAGAAATAAAGACCAACAGATAGGGCTTCTAACTGTCTGAGAAATTAGCACAGATCAACAGACAGATCCAACTGTCTGATCAAGGCAATATATACATAGTTACTAGAGAGAGAAGCACCAACATCTAAGCTTTTCAAAGGTGTGCGGTGGTGGTGTTGGTGGTGGTGATGGTCATGTTCCTTAAGGCCTATCCAGAGTCTCATCTGGTCAAATTACAAGAACACTTTTCCAATGAGTCAGCCCCAAAGCAAAATGCTAACCTGAGAGAATACATATTCTTTTTAGAGCCAGAGGGTATCAACCCTCCTAACTCAGTGTCTAATTAAAAATTAACAAAAAGTGTGAAAGCCTTCCTACAAGCAAGCCTCCTCTAAGCAAAGTTCCCTTAATGGGCTCCATATGAAGCCTATTAATGGGCAGGGAAGATCTTATATTAACATTACAGAGTACTACCCCATTTGAGTAACATATACACCTGTTGTCTCCCCTCTGCTAGAAAGTAAGTTTTTTAAAATAAATTAGCTAAGTTATTTTTATTTTTCAACATTTACTTTTATAAATTTTAAATTGTCTCCACTTCCCTACTCTTTCCCCTCCCCAAGACAGCATGCAATCTGATATAAGCTCTACATATACATTCTTATTAAACATTTTCACATTAGTCATGTTGTATAGGAGAATTAGAATGAATAGGAGGAACCATGAGAAAGAAAAAACAAAACAAAAAAAGAAAGTAAATAGTCTGCTTCTATCTGCATTCAGACTCCACATTTCTTTCTCTGGATGTGGATGGCATTTTCCATCATGAGTCATTTGGAGTTATTTTAGGTCCTTGCATTACTGAGAAGGACCAAGTTTATCAAAGTCACTCATTGCACACTGTGGCTGTTACTGTGTACAGTGTTCTGGTTTTGCTCATTTCACTCAGCTTTGGTTCATATAACTCTTTTCAGGTTTTTCTAAAGTGTGCCTGCTCATCATTTCTTATAGCACAACAGTATTCTATTACATTCATATACCACAGCTTGTTCAGCCATGCCCCAATTGATAAGCATGCCCTCAACTTCCAGTTCTTAGATGCCACAAAGAGCTGCTATAAACCTTTTTGTATATGTGGGTCCTTTTCCCATTTTTATGATCTCTTTGGGATCCAGCCCTAGAAATGATATTGCTGGTTCAAAGGGTATGCACATTTTTATAGCCCTTTGGGCATAGTTCCAAATTGCTCTCCAGAAATGGTTGCATCAGTTTACAACTCCACCAACAATGAATTAGTGTTTCAATATTCCCACATTTTCTCCAATATTTATCATTTTCCTGTTTTATCATGTTAGCCAATCTGATAGGTGTGATGTAGTACCTAAGAGTTGTTTTGATTTGCATTTCTCTAATCAATAGTGATTTGGAGCATTTTTTCTTGTGATATAGAGAATTAGAAGATAAGTCTTTTAAAGATAGGAACTGTTTCATTTTTATCTTTGTGTACACAGCATCCTGTGCTTAATAAATATTTGTTGGCTGACTGAATAATTGATGGACACCTTTCCCTTAAAATTCAGTTAAAGTCATTAGTAACATTGTAGATTACTAGATCATAGGAACATTGTGTGTAGAGCTGCAAGGTCTCTCACAGGTTATCTAATCGAATTCTTTCCTTTCACAAATGTGGAAACTGAGGCTCAGGGGGCAGCTAGGTGGCACAGTCAATAGAGCATCAATCCTGGAGTTAGGAGGATCTGACTTTAAAACTGACCTTAGATCCTAGCTGTGTGACCCTGGGCAAGTCACTTAACCCAATTGCCTCCAAAAATTAAAAAAAGAAAGAAAGAAACCAAGGCCCTGGGAGATTAAGTGTTTTGTCTAGGGTCACACAGATAGTAACTTTGAGAGACAAAACTTGAATTGAACCCCTTGCCTCTGACTCCAGATGCTTTTTAAAACTATACTAGCTATCAATTATAATTTTAAGAAGCATCTATCTAAATTCAAAAGAATGGTTTGGGTAACCTTTGTTCCTTATTTCTGTGCTTCTGTGATTCTACTATGATTCACAAAATTCTTTACTGTCACCTTAATTAGGTATTCTATATATCAATCCCACAGGATAATGTTCTTCCCATTTTACAGCTCAGAAAAATGAGGCATATCAAATAACTTGCTCAAGGTCACACAGTACAAACTGTAACTGGAATTCATAGGTCCTGAATGGATGAGTGTTCCTGTCCCACAGTGTGCCTTTGGTACAAAATGCCACATACCTTCCTGTTTATTGAACATTTATGGAGATTGAACAATGTGCTCCATGATACTACATAAATAATAACACTGGGTTCTCAAGGAAATTATTTTCTTTCCATATCGTTACCTGCAGATGTGCTAAATGAAATATTAGGCAATAACCCAAAAGACAGTGTAATACTTTGCAAGAGGTAGAGATTCCAAACTCTTTTGATTCCATTGACGGGTTGATGCAGGAGAATGTGTTCTAGGGTCCATTTCTCATCTTACTCTATACCCTATAGAGTTCATCTAAGCATAGAGAACCTACTAGTTTCAAACGGAGTTCTATTCTTTAGGAACTCTTTAGTTACTTTTTAAAGTCCCCCAAACTAAGAATATTCTCTTGGTGTTTTAATACAAATCCCCTAGAAACATTAAATGTTAACACTGAAACATGTGCATACAATTTAAGGACTCTCAAGAAGTATTGGAAGTCTTCAGAATATCACCAAGGAATGGACCACTATGAGATGGGGTAGGAAACTGTGGCATAGATACCAGTTACTGAACTCCATTTTCAAGCCTGCTCCTTTCGTTAATTGTTATTACATTATGGCCTTTTGTCTCCTGAGCAAGCAGAAGCAATGGGGTGAGGACCAGGTAAAAGACGTCAGGTGGGCTAAGGAGTAGGTAGAAGTAGGTAGGGGAAAACAGGAACACCACTGTCAGGGCAGACAGGGTAGTATGATGCTTAATGAGGCAGGACATAAGGGTTGTTGATTATCTCTACTCTCAGGAGAGATCAATCAATCAATAAACACTTATTATGTACCTACAGTAATGTGCCAGGGACTATGCTAGATAAACATGAAATGGACCTTGCCCTAAAGAAGATTACAGTCTATTGGAGGAGACGTATGTATAAATATATATGTACATATACATATATATGCACACAGGATATATTCAAAATAAATACAAAATAGTTTGGAGTAGAAGAGTTCTAGCAACTAGGAGGATTAGGAAGGATTTTGCATAGAAAGTGGTATTTGAGTTTTTTCTGCTTTTTTTTTTTCTTTTGGAGATATTTGGGATTAAATGACTTGCCCAGGGTCACACAACTAGTGTCTGAGGCTAGATTTGAACTCAGGTCCTCCTGACTCCAGGGCCAGTATTCTATCTATTGTGTCACCTAGCTGCCCCTTCAAGTTCAATTTTGAAGGAATTGAGGGATTCTCTGAGGTGGAGGTGATGAAGGGATTTATTCATTCCAGGTGTGGTGAACAGCCAATGGAAACCCACAGAGCCCTATAGACTGTGAGCTCCTTGAGGGTATGGAGTCGTGTTTCCCCTTTTCATTTTATCCCCAATGATTAGCATATAGGAAGTTTTAATAAATGTTTGTGGCCTGAATGATGGAAAGGGAGATGGAGTGCCATGTCTGAAGGATAGCAAGAAAGTCAGTTTGGCTACATTGTAAGGTTTGGGAAAGGAAGTGATTATGGGAAAGGAAGATATTATGGGGCTCAAGTTGTTAAGGATTTTAAAAGGAAAATAAGAGTTTATATTTAATCCTAGAGGTGAGAGGGCAACTAAGTGATGCCATGGATAGAGCACTGGGCCTAGACTCAGGAGGATCTGAGTTCAAATCCAGCCTCAGACATTTACTAGCTGTTGTAACCCTGGGCAAATCACTCAAACCTGTTTGACTCAGTTTTTCATTTGTAAAATGAGCTGGAGAAGGAAATGGCAAACCATTCCAGTATCTTTGTAGAGAAAATCCCAAATGGGGACACAAAGAGTTGGACACAGACACACCTGAACAACAATCAAGAGATTATGGGGGCCACTGGAATATATTTAAGCAGAGGATTGACATAGCCAGACATGCATTTAAAAAAAATTATTGGGGTTAGAATCAATGACTACACAGAATGGGGTTGAGCATCTCATGGAAGAGGCAAGAGATGATTGTTACAATAGAGGGGGAAAAGAGGAAGGCAAAAGGGAAAGAGTCAACCTTACTCTCACGGAATTTGGCTTAGGGAAGGAATGACATAAACTC